>OU744320.1:10494500-10582764 GCA_916610145.1 Eristalis arbustorum | reverse complement strand
TCCCCGTTGAATTTACTGCTTTTCCTTTTTTGGATTTTGGCATTTCTGGGCTTTAAAAAATTGTATTATGGTGTGTGTTGCCTCTCCCACTTCATTACTGCAGCTTTTACGGAAGTCATCGAAGTGCGCTCCAACTATAGGGTTTTCGAATATGGACTTGACAACTTTCAATTTAATTTGTGAACGCGCTCCTTCACTAATCATCAAACTGTCACTGTAAATTGATTCTACATATTCGGTGTGTGATGTGGCCGTGTCAGCGAGAAAGCGGGTTGGTCGAACTGTCGAAAATATCGCTGCCCTACAGGCGTCCATAGCAAACGGTCAATTCCATGGCATTCTCAAGAATTGGGCATCGCTCAACCCACATTATGGCGTATTTCGAGTGAGGTTCTGGTTTACACACATACAAGATCAAGCTGACTCAATTAAGAATTGGAGCTAATGGAGGTTTTTTTAATCATATGCAACCACAACTTGTTATTGTGTAGTTGTAGTTATGAAGAAGGGATTTTTAAACTTTAACTGATCTAAAGAAACTCCTCTCTGTGTATTCTCTTCTGAAGAGTCTCTCGATGGACCTGTTTGCTCAAATCCATCAAAAGTCTACATGCAAGTATGTCTTAATGTCACTGCCCTCAAACGTCCATATAGGTCAACTGCAAACCTCAATAAATTTGTGTTTGTGAATCCTTGACAACAATGGGACTTCACAAGACATTGCAAGTTTGCTTCTAAACATCCTCTCAGTTT
Source organism: Eristalis arbustorum (assembly GCA_916610145.1). Lineage (NCBI taxonomy): Eukaryota > Metazoa > Arthropoda > Insecta > Diptera > Syrphidae > Eristalis > Eristalis arbustorum. The sequence continues at coordinate 10,582,011 of OU744320.1, read as the reverse complement.
ATAAAACAAACTCACCTCTCAACAGCGATGTAAAAATGACCTAAATTCAGTGATTCTACAAGAGAAATCCTTTAAACCCCTTCATCGCATAATCCACCGCCACCACCACCACCACCGCCATCGTGACATAATAATTCCCCAAAAGCAACAAACACCTGAATCTCAAAGCGGTGGTTTTCTTGCTCAAGCAGCTATGTAGAAAAGTTAAATTGAAGTATCCGCGATAATTTATTCAAACCGCACACTCTGGCCCCCGCTCCCTCGGCGCGGAATGAAACTGAATAATTCACACAAAATGCATCAAAGTGCTCCGGGGAGCACGGCATCGTCGTTAAGTAAATGCTTTTTAAGATTTAATCTCTTCTGTCATTTCCTCACACAAGAACCAGGTGAATTTGGGTGACTCTTCTGACGTTTACGAAGGAGTAATTTGCGTTGAATTTGAGACGGAGCGAAATGTGTGCCGTATGTCGGATGTGTGCGCTGTGAGATTTGTCATTCGCGTCCGGGGCCGGGTGCGAGGGGGAACGTGAATTCGCAATTAGAAGGGCGCTTGTACTAATGCGCCGAGTCTCTTTGGAATGGCACGACTCACTTAGAGATGAAATTAAATTAAGTGCTGTAAGCGATGAATTGACCCTGTTCCACATCACTGAGTCTTTAAATCGTTTTCCTGGAGATTTTAATAATACTCGACAAGAGCGTAGAAGTAAGAAGATAATTGTAGTTGGGGTGCATTGCGGGCGGCCAGGTGTGGGAGATCCACGACCTTCACTAAAAATTCCTGATGAAGTCCTGATGTGTGGAGGTTGACCAGATGGCAGTCGCGTTCCAGCAGTTGTCAGATTTACTAATGTCGTCTGGCTGTCAAAAAAATATGCAGTAAGGTTTACCGACGAAATGTTGATTCGGAGTAGACCGGCTGATTGAAGTGGCTTATTTTGCGTTTGCTGGTCAACAGCAATAGTTGCCCACAGGTCATAGCAGGCAACGCTGTGATGGCGCTAATTGGCACTGAAAATGGCTAAGCGACTAGGTCAACAAGCACAAGTGTCAATTCGAATAATCATCAATTCATTCTCAAAGTTTCTTTTTTAAGTGTGGTGGCCCGTGGCGTTGTAGGTATGTACGCCGTAGGTTCGAATCCTGGTCTGGGCGACAAAAATAATTTTGACGGCCCCACCTCCTTCGAGCTACTGACAATGCTCAAACAGTACTTCTGTCTTGAAAACGCTTTTCTTGGCCGTTCGGAGTCGGCGTAAAACTTAAGGTCCCTTCTACTAGTGGGAGAACAATAGCACGCACAACACTAGTGGTTGCTGAGAACGTAGGCCCTGACTCTCTACGGGCTGTAGCGCCACCCCACCCATATTATTATATTATTATGGAAAAATGTAAGCTCCTTTTCATGAATTAAGAAGGAAACACCTCTTCTAACAATGGCCTCAGTCGATGTGTACCGAGTATCTGGGACCAGACCTTAACAACATCACTATCGGCGTGATACAAGCGGCGCAACGCATGAATTTTGCGAACAAGTCTAGAGCTCTCGGCTAGAGGACATCATTTAGTCACCGCAACCAAAACCGTTAAGTCCTTACAAGCCAGTCCTTAAGTCCTCAACAAGCCAACCACTTTTGATGACTTCGAGGTTTACAATCGAGACGTTATTTCCGAAATAATTCCACATCATCGGCCTATTCTCGTCGGTATCCTAATCAATCTCTTCCCAACACCATTTTTGACAGTTCACATGTGACGAGGTGAAACAATTCTAAGTTAGCATTGCCTTCGGCTAATGTTTTGCGAGTGTGCTTCAGAAATGCTTCAGGATGATCCACTGCAGTTTGGATTCGCTTGATCCACTGGAGCAAGCACTCGCTAGTTATTTCCGACATCACTTGATGTTCCACTATTCTATCAGGAGCCAAAGCGCAAGTAGGAGAGTTTTTGAATTTTGTCATAACACCGTAGTTCTGCTTATGCCAAGCGTTCGCTTTTAAAAGCACGCTTCGGCAATCGTGACAATGAGGACATTTCAAACCATTGAAGCATAGCCTTTTCCACAGCGAGTAGCTCCCACCAGATTTGATTTGTCCACATCAAACTTCATCCCAGCGTCTGAACATACGGTCGAAAACCTTGTCGAGTGCGGGCTGGGAGGATGCAATGTGATAACTAACTCATCTTCAAAAAGAAGACAAAACAAGACTCACTCTTGACTCTCCAGATGAGGAACAGTTCTCGCTGGAGCTTCGCTTCAACATACATATACAATGCAAATGATAGGTGACAAGACGGAACCTTGGCGAAGACAATCGCTCTCCGTGAAGGGTGATTAACCTGAACACTTTTCCATTCGTTTTGTTCGATGACTTTAAAGCTCTCAAAAAATACCATCAATACCATACATCTCTAGAATTGCCTGGAGCTTCCCTCGAGACACTCGTCGAATGTCTTATCCAAATCTACATAGCGTCTCTGAAGATGTGGGATCATGAGCTTGTAGTCGAAAACTGGTCGGTTAAACTTCGGCAGCACTGTCCGTTCCCAATACTAGACGTACCACTAAAGGCATGGTCGTGGTCAATACGTAATGGCATTTATTCGCTTATCAACGCAGAGAGAAGTGCTTTTCAATTTTGCAGACCCCGGTGATTTCTATGACAATTCAAAACCAAAGCCATGCTCTTCAACATTTTCTTGGCCAAATACACAAACAACACAGATTGTCCACGAAGGCAAAAAAAAGACATTAAAATCCATATCCTTAGAAGGCTGTGTAGGATTGCATTCGAAAGGGACTGTTATTAGCAGTGTTCGGAACTATAAAATTACGTTTAAAAGGATCATACAGGTGTGCCCAATATGTGGATACCCAAAATAGACTTGACTTAAAAAAGTCACCTTTTAAACCATCCATCACACATTTCCCATATTCAGGCGAAAATGCAACCCGATTCCATCCCTGTGCCTACACAGCTTTTTGTCTCAAGTAACGAGCATTTGTGAACAAAAAAATAAGTTCTACTTGCGGGGGAAGAAACCTTTAAGGCAGCTCCGAGAGCTGAGTCAACTAAAATGCCGAGAAAGACACTTGATTTGGAAAGAGACTCACTCATGCCATTAAAAAACATGAATTCAACCACAGGTACTCGCACACACCCCCGTACGCGCCGACACAGCTTTGTGTTACTTTTCCAAGTCATTTATTTTGACTAAGAGTGGAATTTTTCTTGTGTTTAATGGAAGCCATCAATCAGTGACATGTACGCATACAATCTGATAATTGCTGTTCTAATGGTTGGGTGGCAGACAAATTTGTTGGAATTGATGCGATGACACGGGAGGAGAACACGAGCAGTGGGCGAGGATATGAAGGATATCGGTGAGTTGGAAATCATGGGAATGGAGGGTCTTCATTAAGGAATTCACATGTATTCAAGCACTGTGCGGCGAAGTAGGAGTCAATTGGCTTAAAATTATTGTAATTCAGTAAGGTTCTGAGAAACAATGTTCATCGAATCTGAAATGTCGTTGCCGTGAGACGTCGACAGGCACAAAAGATTGTAGCTTTCCAGCGTCAGGGTTTTTGTTGACTCGGGTCGTTAGGTGATTCGTAGAAAAATTGGAACTGGCAACTTGGGATGAAGGTCAACTAACAGGAAAGAGCAACTAGCAGGGGAAGCAAATGCGTTTGTGCAAGGATTTACAGACGAGACGAGTGACCTTCAAGGCACTAACGTGTGCCATATGCGAGAGCTCGCTGAGCAGATGCAGAGTCGAGCCATACTGGAGACATTCAGGCGGTGCTTTGGTTTAAAGAGCATAGGGCAGAGGGCGGACAAGTCTGCGGGATATAATAATTTGAAACATAGTTTTGGCTTTCAAAATAAGAAACTTCTGTTATCTCTTAAGCTTCTTCGACTGAAATGGTAGTACGACACACGAGGCGTCTTGAATTACGCCATAATTATTTAAATGTTTCCTCTGGGTTCTTTTTGCCATTCCGTCGTAAGCTCAGTCTAGTGTACCACCATGTTAGTAGAATTCTGAAAATTGAAGCACATCAGTCGCAGAGTGTTAAGTTATTTTCCGAAAGTACCCCCAAGTGCAATGCAAAATTATCAATTTGTTCAACAGCTGGGCAACGGAAATGGTGTTGGTGTTAATGCTCACAAGACCCAAGTCGTCCTTTTCACTACATTGATTCTCACTTTAAAGGTCACATAGTTATTTATCGGCTTTACACTAGACAGTAGACTAAACTTGAAGCTCGACACAGTAAAAAGAGTAAGGAAGGCTACTAAGGATTAAAGCATTAGCATTGGACACAAGTTGGGTCTTGGGTCTATGACAAACTGAATCTTGTATATCATCAATCCCATCTCACCCATTGTCCTGTACGACGTAGTAGTGTGGGTTCATATACTTAATGTCGGCAACAAATAGACAAATAGAGAAAGGATCAGAGGGACCCATACAACTATTCCATTTCATATATTTGGTAAGAATGCAGGGACTTGCTCTCAATGATGTGATTGAGCTTATGGACAATTCAAAAACAACAATACCTAACCTCAATTCACTTAAACTAAGCTTCCCCATGGCATCCTTTGGTAGGCATCCTGAGAGGACCAACAAGGACACTTGCAATTCGCCCCGATTTCAAGGATGTTAACAGATAAATAAGAATTTTAAAAATTGTGGTTTTTAACTCAGTATTTGCACCAACTCTCACCTATTCCTTTTCTTTTTTTTTTGTGGCGCTACAGTGCGGCGTGGACCTGGACCTCAACCAACAAGCCTCTCCAACTAGCGCAATCTCTGGCTAGCTATTTATAGTTTCGCCACCTTAAGCGCGGGCGTCCTTTGCTGCGTTGCTCCACAGGTTCGGATTCGAAGATTCTTCGGGCCGGAGCTGAGTTGTCCATACGCTCTACATGGCCCAGCCACCGTACCCGTTGGATCCGTAGACGCCTGACTAGGCTCATGTCGCCGTACAGCTTGTAGTTGAATCTTCTCCTCCAGAACCCGTCAACACAGAACCAAAGATTGCACGCAGAACTTTTCCCTCAAAGAGACCATGGACTTCTTCATCAGCTTTCGAGATTTTCCATGTCTCCGCGTCTTATATCTAACTCTCACCTTTGATCATGAAATTTCGAGAGCGAAGAGATGGGACGGAGTAACACGACGGGATAGGGTGACAAACATGGCAGTACGGGAGTAACTCAATGCCGAGGAGCTATTTCTCCGAAAGGAAGGAGTTATGCTTCGATGGCATGAACACGTGGCAATAAGGTCCCCTTCATCACGTCTTCCGAGGCGCGCCTTACATGCGACTTCATCAGAAAGGCGCCTCCTTGGCAGACCTAGAACGAGGCTGGTTGAAACTAGTCCAAAAACTCGGTTTTTTGCGCCTCTGCAAAAATCCTGATAATTTTGAGTGGGTGGCGGAGGTTGGAGTGGCCTTTAGATCTCTAGTGCGTGGTTATCCTCTGTGACCGTTTCAGTGGGTCATGAGTTTCAAAAAGGGATGATGGTGAAATTACGATTAACGTTGTAAGAATGTACATCAGTTGGGCTCCTAATGTTGAGCCAATCGCTTTTTTCGCTAGTTTAACATTTTGGCTTGTAACACTAATTGTATAATTTTAGGTTTAAATTAATTAAATTGAACCAATAGATCCAAGACGGAAGAAGAAGTAAGAAGTCGGCAATCACCGCAGTATCTTCCAAGGGGAAGTAATGGCGATTAGAGAAGCCGTGTCCCGGTGATGAAAGCAATTAAATACCTGGCGGCGTTCTTTGTAAACGCGAAAATAGCAATCGATAGCCGCTCATGTCTTGACGAGATTTCCGAGCGGTTTAATCTTCAACAGTGCTTGGTGCCAATCTATGGTGACATTCTGGGAAACTGTAACACGGCCAAACTCGCCATATGCGCCACTAGCTTAACTGCCAGTTGATGTAATTTATCGTAACATTGTCGCCTATAGTCACCTTCAAATTACGGCTCAATAATATGTTCAGTGCAGAAAATTAATGCCACATAGTTGACAGGCATCACTTGACGAACATTAAACCAAATCTTGCCTCTTCTTTATAAAATATCAAGTAGTCTGAGTTTCAGATCGAAAATGAGTTTCGGCAACCGCCTTATAAGCCTCTTCTCAAAAGACTGTGCATATTCTGCAAGAACTTCTGTATAAGCTGCCTAGACCACGATCAGTAGGAGAGCACGCAAGACCTTCTCTGTGACTGTGCTGCTCTTGCTGCAACTGGGAGGCTACAGGCTACTACGTTTTGAATAGTTTTAATGACTTTAGTAACTGGTCAACTTCCTTGTGAAAATTGGTTGGCTGACTTAATAACGACAATACTCTTCAATTTTGAGCGGCCACTTGGAGGCACAACCGCCCTATTTCGGCCTAAGTGCATAATGCCACTACCTTCGTTTCTAGCTCCTTAAGTTATTTTCGAGATGAAAATGAGACAAAAGGACGGATGATGCCACAAGTTCAGGTGTGTTTTCCAAGTTACCAGCGATTTCTTTGGTTTCACGTCTAACGAACATAAGCAGCTGTTCCAAAGACATCCTTCGTACTATCAATGAGTCTGATAGGCGGATGGTCAATGTAACTGCGTGGCGTTCAAGACTCTGTTGACACCATCGATCAACTCCACCATAGTAAAACCTAGTCGCGTCTCTGATTCAGACAGACTTGGTCCTCTCCACAAGGACATTCTAGTCAACGAAAGAACCGATGGTTTTGCCAGAAAAAGGGCAGGTCAGGAGACAAATGGAATGACAAGCGCCAAGGCCGATAGCAGCCCAGTGCCTCTCCATTGATTCCTGCAAGTGCCATTTTCATGTCATGATCAAAAGTTCCAACAGCACGCTTGGCGCCGATAAGCACTGGTTAAGTGTTAACCTTCGAGGTCATGCATTTTTTCCGAGGATTTCACGTTCTCGAAAAAGTCAAAAGAAGTTTTCGCCCTCTGCGGCTGGAGTCGGTCGCTTGATACCCCCGCGTCGCTTCACTGATGGCTTTTCAAAGTTTTTCGCTCAAACCATTGTTGCTCCTTCACACTCGACTTGGAAGAGCATTTTAAATTTTCCAAAGTGGATTATGGCCAACTGGCACATTTTAAAATGCTTCTTCCACTCTGATTTTTTGTTCTCTCTCCCGCGAAAGGATGCAGTGAAACGCCACAAGTTTAACCCAGCTAACCAGCCAGCTTAAAGAGGAACACGGTAAGCACAGACAAACATTTACATATCAACACCTCTTCAGTGGGACAGAAAACAGGAAACAAACACACGCGGTTTGCTATCGCGGTCTCTCCACAAACTTGCACCTCTTGAACAAAAGGGATTTCCCTCGACCAGCCCACCTACCGCACCGCCGACACCGGATGCAGCATGAAAAACAGGCGCGCAGAGAATGCAAATTTTTCGTCGAAAACTTGTTTAAATGATAACGACATGACGGTGCGGTTAAGGCCTGAGACAAAGAGGATGCGGAAAAAGAATAACTAAAAATGAGAGAAAAAAAAAATACCACCCATCCTTGGGGCTCTGTAGAATCTGTATTAACAAGGCATCAGCCTGTCCGCAACGAGTTGTTGTCGAGTGGTGGCGTCGGCGTTTGGTGTCGGTGCGGGCCGAGACCCTTTATGGGACACTTCCCCTTTCGGTTGGTGTATTTGTTCTTGCTCGTCCCATGTGATATATGCGCGAGTGTTGCTCATTTTTTCTTTTGCCATCTGCACGGTCCCCACGGCCAGCGGTGGTCTTGACTGCAGATGCATCTCCGTGGTCAGGTTATATCTCTCTTCTGCAGGCGCCCCCAAGAAGCTTAGAGCGTCCTTCGTTTGCGAACAGAACAACAACAAAAAACCAACAAATACCAAAAGGAATGCCTTGGGGCGTGATGTGGTGGTCTGGAGATACGATGATGCTGCAGTTGCTACCCTCGAGTGGCCGTAGAAGGAATGCGAAAGCATCAACCTAAGCCGAAAAGAATCTTCAAAATTGTTCGCATTCCATTCGGGGAATCCCACCCCGCCTCCAGTTCGCCCAATCCTATTTGCGGTGGATTGAGAAGTCCTAGATTCAGCTGGCTTTTCTTTTTTGCTATTGTTTTTCCAATTCCTCAAGTGGTTGCTGTTTGAATTCGATATTTGATTGCGAACACACTCCCATGCATCCCGTGCATGTATCGTATCTGAATGGCACACGCTCGCTTCCGTCTGAGATGCGATTCGCTGTGCTTGTCCGCTGTTGGCTTGTGCCCATAGTTTTTCGGATTCCCGTCCTCTGTTTGTTTTCCTATCGGATTTTCAGACACGATACAACGGTCCTAGTGGTTGCTGGCGTTGTTATCCTTTTTTTGCGAATTTGTTGAATTAGACAGGTTTGCGGATATTTATTCCGACAGAGAGTTTTTCGTTAGATTTCATTTATTCGGCTGTCATTTGTGTTTTTCTTGGACCGTTCGCATTGCCATGTGTTTGCTCGGGCGAATGGTTTATATTTTCAGAAATAGAACACTCACCCAGCCAGTGGGGGCGCTGGGGAGTGGTGCAGTAAGGAAAGTAAATAAATACCATTCTGTCGTGTTAGGGTCTGTGCCCAACCGGACATCCCCTCACTTTGGGGATGGGCGGTTGCCCCATGCAGCGGGTTTCGGGATATCGATTGGGAATTTTGAAATTAATTCTGTTTAATTTGATTTCTGTTTGCGATTGCTTTCAGCTTGGTATCGAGAAGGAGGGATGGTGGCACTCGCGGTGCTGGGGCGGAACGGTTCATGTCGTCGGGGGATTTTGAAATTAATTTTTTAAAACGCCGTCGACTGGCGGTCCTATTCAATAATTTCTGTTTGCTTTTAATTTCGCCTAGACTTATTTTTATTTTATTTACTTAGCACTGATTTGAATTAGTGCCGGGCACAGCTCAAATGTAGCAAAAAAACAACCAATTGGAGTAAGTGCACGTTTACATTTCTCGGAAAGGGTCGGCAGATTGGATGGTTCCAGCCGTGGAGGCAAATAGACCAGAATTTTGTGTAATTTTAATGTAGAATGAGGCTTAATTGATTGTGGTGGAGGAGCAGATCTCAACACTTGCGGCGTTCCCACGGGGAAGAAATTATTTCAAACGTGATTGTTTTCGATTGGGGCAAGCAGTGATTAAGTGGGAGGATTTGATCGAAAGTGAGCAAAACGTAAACGTTTTCTATTTGGAAATGCCTTTGGACTGATATTGAATTCGATAAGACAGACAATTGATCAACATGAAACCTTTCGGGTGAGGCACGTCGAAGGATATGGCAGAGAGAGTGGGGCTGATTGTGGATTCCTGTCACACGAGAACGTTCGAATGGCTGTTTCTCTCTTGAATGTAAATGAATTGAATACAAAACTGCGAGGCGTGGAAAGACTCAAATGGGAGGTAAGAGTCTAACAATCCATGGTCAGGTCTTCTTCTTCTTCGTTGGCGCTACAGTCCGGGGTGGACCTGGGCCTCAACCAACATGCCTCTCCAGTCAGCACGATCTTTCGCCAGCTGCCTCCAGTTGCGCACACCAAGTTGGTTGAGGTCCTTTTCCACTTGTGTGCGCCATCTAGTGCGAGGACGTCCTCTGTTGCGCTGTCCCAATGGCTCGGTGTCGAAGACTCTTCGGGCCGGAGCTGTGGTGTCCATCCGCTCTACATGACCTAGCCATCTTAAGCGTTGGATCCGAAGACGCTTAACTAGGTGCATGCCGCTGTACAGCCCGTATAGTTCGTGGTTGAACCTTCTCCTCCAAACGCCATCAACGCAAACAGGACCAAAGATCGTACGCAGAACTTTTCTCTCAAAACAACCAAGAGCTTCTTCATCCGCTTTCAATAGCGTCCATGTCTCTGCGCCATAGAGCAGGACTGGGATGATCAGGGTTTTATACAAGCTCAATTTGGTGTTTCGAGAGATGGCTCTGTTACTCAATTGCCTCTTGAGCCCAAAGAAACAGCGATTGGCAAGAGTAATTCTGCGCTTGATCTCGGTACTGGTGTTGTTGTTCCTATTTACTCCGGAGCCTAGGTAGACGAAGTCCTTGACTACCTCAAAGATTCTGCTGCCTAATATGACGCTCTGTCCGAGACGTCGATGTTGTGCGTCCTTCCGTGATGACAGCATGTACTTTGTTTTGCCCTGGTTTACCGCTAGACCCATTTTAGCCGCTTCCGCTTCAATGCCAGCAAACGCCTCATTGACGGCTCGCTGTGTTCGTCCAATCACGTCAATGTCGTCCGCGTATGCAAGCAGTTGAACGGACTTTTGGAAGATCGTGCCTCGGGTGTTGACGTTAGAGTTTCGCACGATCTTCTCAAGTATGATGTTAAAGAAGTCACATGACAGCGTGTCGCCTTGCCTAAAACCTTTTTTGACATTGAAGGTCTCGGTGAGTTCGTTACCGACCTTGATGGAGCAGCGAGAGTTCTCCATCGTCATCCTGCAGAGCCTGACGAGTTTGGCAGGAATGTCAAAACTAGACATGGCGCTGTATAGCTCGTCTCTATGCACGCTGTCATATGCGGCCTTGAAATCGACAAATAGGTGGTGGGTGTCGATCTGCATCTCTTGAGTCTTTTCCAGGATCTGCCGGAGTGTAAATATTTGGTCTATTGTGGACTTTCCTGGCCTGAAACCGCACTGATAAGGACCTATCAGGTTGTTGACAAAGGGTTTCAGGCGTTCACACAGAACGGCAGAGAGTATTTTATAAGCCAGGTCAGGTCTGGTCAGGAGTATTTCTTTCACATGAAAATAAAGGCCGGCCGTCCTATTTAATTTTGGAAAGAAATCTTTGGTCTAACATAGAAGAAATTTGTAGGTTATTTTTTTCCAGGACGAGAAATGCTGGATTGGATGTACGATGGAAATGCTTATAGTTTGCTCAGCGTCGACATCTACTTTTTAATTCGTTAAATGTGATTTCAGATGAGACTTTATTATTCAGATCGGAATATGAGGTTGCAGATCAATGGATGCTGTACTACGCGTACAATAACTATATTTCACCGAGCATAGAGCGGAACAAAATATCAACAAAATTAAAATACGAAGAAACAAGTTGGCTTTAGTATTGGGTCTATAACGTGCTGCTAACGACAACTAGAACTACAACAATGATACTACAATGACAGTAGCTTTCCAACGCATGTTCCAATGGAATAATAACAAAGGCAAACAAAGTAACACCATCTGTTAGTAAGCCTAAATATATTAAATATCATATTAAATATCATGCCGAATCAAGATTATTTTTTAATCAGGTTTATTTCATAATTATCTTAAAGAGGTCGTGGGGGTAAAGCACGCACTTGAGATCTCCAGGCCACTCGATCCTCCGCCATCCACTTTAACTCATTTATGCAATAAGCGCAACAAAGCGAGTTTTCGAACTAGGTCCAAACACCTTGTTCTGGGTCTTCCAATGGGACGCTCTCCTGCTACAGTCGCACTTAAGACACGCATCGGAAGACGTGATGATGGGAACATTCGTGCCACGTGTCCAAGCCATCGAGTCATAGATCTTTCTCAGCTTATCCTGGCGAGTTATAAGCCCAACAGCATGATAAAATCTCATCTCGGTAGCTTGTATTCGCGATCATATTCCTTTGGTCATTACCCACATTTCACTACCATAGGTGAGACTTAGAACACATCCTGAGAGGAAAATGATACGATAAATTGGCTTTGACATCAAGCTCGGTTATTCTGACAACGCCAGGTAAGTATTATTGTTGGCGAAACAAATAAAACAAAAAAAGTGTGTCCTTTAAGACAAATAATAGTCATAGTTTAAGCCGAAAGGCACAGCACAATTTACGATTTAAATAGCTTAGAGTACCCGTGTAGCGTCAGTAGTTTAGATATAAGAGCATTTGTTAAGTTTGTTAAGCTAGTTTTAAACATTTTTGTCTAGCATGTAAGTAAATTAATTACAAAAAAAAATCAATGTGTTTCAATATTGTTAAAGTTTCGACAATCTTGCAAGAAAGCTCATCATTACTTCACCCATAACTCACGAAAACGACCCAGAGCCATACCCAACCCAGAGCAGATAGCTTACCCTCAACTCTCCCAATGTGAAGCATTTCCCATGTTTATTTTGTGCATTGATTTTCATGTTTCTATTGTTCGCTTCAATAATTCAGCCATTCTTACCGAACTCAATTTCTCTCAGATCTCAAAGACACCGATCGCCTACTACTCCAAACTACCTTCGATAGGATGTCAACATATCTACACAGAGGGACGATGAAGAGTGAGACCTCAGTATTGCTTCACTTGCTTCACTACTGTAGCATTTCAGGAAAGATAAGTGTGATAGATCTGTTCCTCAGAACGCAATTAATTCCACTACCATGTTCAATTCTAAAACATCTCTAAACAGTCTCAGTCTGCTTCTTACGAAATGGCTGTGCATTTCAATTGCTATAATGATGTACCTCCAAGATGTGGTACAACATCTTCCCTAGAACCAGGCGGAGATCCAAAATATATGCCGATAGCTATCTTCTGTCATCTTCAACTGTCTTAAAAGAAAAGAAACATGACCAGCACACTAATGAAGACCACAAATCATCTCCACTGCTTATGTACCGCTCTGGCAAGTCGGAGGTAATCACATCTATAGGTCTACTATTTGAACAGACACACCTAACAAAATATAGTTAGCACTAGTCACGACACCGCTTTGTCATAAGCACTAATTGGTTAAGTAGAAGTCAATCCGCATGCAATGGGCCTGTGGGTCTACTGTGCTCGACAGTTTATCACTCCAACCTAACCCAACCCAGAACCTCTACAGTGATATCGTAAAACTTCTCTACATATTGGATACCTGCGAGAGCATCATGATTGTCTGCTAAATAGAGGTGTCCGTTAGAGAGGGGTAAGCGCAAGTTTTTCAGAAAATTGAAACAAATCGCTTTCTATACTTGCTATTATAACCAAAAATCCTAATTCAAATGATCAACACTCAACGAGACTCAATTCACTTGCAAGCCCGATTACTCATTATTCTCTGTTTAACACGGCTTAGGTATTGTAGACGCAGAAAACAAAATGTTTTTGTCTCCGCAAAGCCTGCGTGTTTTCAAGTTCAACGTATGATTCTCAGCGCCCAACTCAAATTAAAAATCAGAATTACGACCCGCATATCAAAGGCATCTTTTTCACTTTTGGAAACCCCACAAAGGCACATGACCTTCAAAGCGAAAGTTCAAAGCAATCGTACCTCATACCGCTGCAGGCTTCACTTTCACTTCCATTCCGCCCGTCATAAGCTCCGCACACAACCCCAAAAGGCAGGCATAAAATGAAAAATTCAATTTCATCGAACTTTACCGCCGCACACTTTGAACTTTCATCACCGCCCTCCCCACAGGCGGTTGTTCATACATACACGAGCATTGTACTCAATCTAAGCCAATGATTTCGAAACCATATCAAGGGCTCCCTCCTCGAGACACCGTATACAAGCAATAAAAGCGAGGCACTAAATTCATACCGGGTCAACGAATCGACATTAACTGCCCCTAAACCCAATAAAACAACACCACACCACAAAAGCACTACATTGGCAAAAAAGTTTTTAATAAATTTCCCTCAAAACTCGAGCGCCACTCACGTCGGTGGTGACTGTTCCGGCATAGCGGGCGGGACTTTTACGACAGCCCACCAGGCATGGCGGCCACCCCAAAAATACACGGCCGAACGTAAAGCAACAAGAACTCAAAGAAATTGTTTACAATCCGTACAACGTGCTCATAGACCACACCTTGAGCCGTTTTTATGTCTCCCATAACCTCAGCCAGAGTCAAAGGAAACCCCGCCGAGGAGCGACTGAAGGCGGCAGGCCACAGCGGAACGTCTCACCTTATGACAAATGTTTATGAGGAGGTTTTATTGCGAAATCAAGGAGTTCATATGCCATTTGCTTCACACCTCTGCCGAGTGTTGTTTATTGCACAAGTCCGTAAGCCTTTCGGACTTAGTTAACGTTTTAACCCCTTGAAGCCCGCTGCCAACTGGCAATGGACACACGGCGCTGCTGCATGCCCACTGAGACAGGAAACAATTTGCATACAATGTTCCTTCGGTGTGACACGATTCCGCATGTACTCACATCCGAAGTTGGACGGCCTCCGTCGACCGAAATGTAACAGGGGGCGGCCTTTTGGCGTACGGCACGTACGGGGAATTGGATGAATTAGGACTGACACCTCCTACACCGATTAATCTGATCACGAACGTATTACGAGTATGAACTTTCCGAGCGGAGCACGCAGCCGTCTTGCCTAAATCCGGTTACTTCACACTCCGTCCGCCGCCCCGACATCACTCAATGGATGACTGTCTATCCATCTGGCTGTCAATGTGTGTCTTTCCGCAAGGAAGACGTACTTTTGGAATGCTTCTTCGCTTGTCGGAGGATGTGTGTGCACGACAAGGACTACATGTCCCGCGCCCGCAACCGGCGATGACGTACGCGAAGGAAATTAGCATTCATTCGAGAAAATGGATTCACGACCTTATACGCGCTGCAAAGGGTTTCGTCCACCCCATACCATCCATTCTCTCTCTCTCTGCTGGCTCTTTACACAGGAAATTTGTACGTGAGGCCGCGGACAGGCTGTCTGTCTGAATGTGTGTGCGTCTCTCCACCCCCTCTGAGTACGTACGTGTGTGTGTTTGAAGTCGGATTAGCGGGAACGACAGCGGCCCAGGTGTCAGTGAGGACTTCCCCAGCCAGCCTGCGGGGCCAACTGGTTGGAGGGATGACTGGAGCAGAACGCTGCTAGGTACCAAGAGCAAACTTAATTGAGAATTTTCGGTCGGAAATCACGTCTTTGGAAAATGCTTGCGGAAATGAGAAAAACGAAATTAAATCGAGAAACTGAGATAGTTACGGTAAACCGAAAAGTGTTATTCATGTACGTGGTCCCGAGTTATCCTCATCTGTTTTCGTTGTGTCTGAAATTCACCACCTTCCCTTAAATTATAATTGGATTAAAAGTTATACGTTTCCTACGTCGGTCGGTGGGTGGTTGGAGCAGCCGTCCTGCCAGTTTGGGAAGCAAATTATTATTTTCTTGGTTCCGTCGTAGTTGCTCTTGTTACTCTTGGAGTTCGTGTCATGCTCTCTTGTAGCACGTCCTTTGTCCGAGCATTCCCGAAGTGTTAAATGTAACACTAACACTCACACACCCACCGCCACCGCCACCCACAGATACTGAATAAGTTTAGGAGACTTGCTCCCCCGATTTCGTGTTCGGATTTGTTTACACTTTCATCACCCGAACTAAAAGGGTTAAACTAGGTGTCGAAGTGGTTGCTTGCGCCGCATGTGAACTTGGAAATGGAGTGTATTTAGGTCAGAGTTTGTGCAGGATTACGTTCCAAGTTTGCCTAAGAGGGGATCTATTGAAATACACCCGTCCGACATGAAATGGGGTCTATTACGTACACTGGCACACGTCCGCCCGGCCACACCTCCGCACGGGCACGCATAACTAAGCAGGAATTGTTAAAGTGGCATTAGTGCAACTCTCCGGAACTATGGCTAGGTTACGTGTGCTTCTACTTGGGGGACCTACTTAGCACATTACAAAACGTGCAATAAACTGCAATAAACTCAATTTAACGAGAAATACTACGCATTTGAACGACGCCCACAAATGGGGTTCGAGTCTAATTAATTGGCTGGAATACAAAGACGGGGGCGACTGCAGCCCGAAGTGGCTGGGAGGACAATTCCGGTTTAATTCACACTGATTGTGTACTCTGCAGTGGTTTTTCACTTGAACATCCTTGATCAGCGATGATTGGAGTGGCGATACGTTTTGATGCACGTGGGGATATTTGTAAGCCGATTGTGGTGACAAGGTGATAACCAAAGCTGCTTCAATTTCGCCAAATTTCAATTTATTGTTGACATTTTAGGATGTCACATTTTTGAATTCGATTGTATTTTCCCGCGTTCACCTGTCCTTTTAATTGATTTATGAGGTTTCTTACATATTTCCTAAAAGATGTTGCGACAATTTTGGGGAAGATTCTAGTGAAAGCGTATTAAGTCTGGACTTGATGTGTCCGTCCATTCGTAGAGGCCTTGTGTCTTTCGTCAATCGTAAGTGACCCAAAGTCAATACGTAGCTTACTACAGTGACATTATTCCATGGCAATATAGGCAGTTTTAAATGTCTTTGATACCTACCTCCTCGCAAATTAGGCGTTACCTCAAATAGATTTTGCCACACTTGCCGGTATGATGTCCAGAAACAAATATGTTGCGTACACTCGTCATGTGGTGACAAGACGAACAATTTACATGCGTAGCTTTCATCATATATGTTACGGTTCCCACACCTTAACATCCACAAAGGTCTCCAGATCAATCTACCATCAACCAAATTGACCATATTGCGATTTACGCAACACATTGTGGGAGCGTTTTGGACATCCGGACTTTCAGAGGCACCAACATTGATTCGGATCAATTGCTCCAAAGTTAATAAAAAACAATGACACCACAATAAATTTAAAACGGAGGATCAGGCTGCTTTTCGCACTCGAAAGGCCATTGAGGAATAAAGCCATCTCCCTAAGAACCAAAATATCCCTATATAAGTCCTCCCCGTGCTGTATGGCGCAGAAGCATGGATACTTACTAAAGCGCACGAGAATATTATTGGTCGCACAAGACCGGTTTAGATGGCATGTTGGCTGAGGCACAAGTCCACCCCGGGCTGTAGCTCCAGCCAAAGGATAAGAAGAAGAATCAAAGATTGAAAGCAGATTAAGACAAAAATAATACCCTCTTCATCTTGTCTTGAGAGTGACGATCATGGTGTTGCATAAAGTCAGCTTGGTCCTTCGATAATTGATCCTACTACACCATTAACCTCTTGAGACCAAGGAAAGACTGGTCGGCAGAGTATTCTCCGCTTAATATCGGTGCCAATGGTGCTTGTATTACTTATTGTGGAGTCGAAGTAGAGAAATTATATCTGCCTTTGGTAACGCTGTGCGCAATTCGATAATGTTACCCACAAAACTTGTTTTGGGCAACTACGATTCAATGAAAGCTCGTTGTCTTCTGCTAATCATAAGGCATTGTCCGCTTATGCCAGCAGTTACATGTCTTGTGTAAGATCATCATCTTGTCTTCTTAAGAACCATGTCGAAGAAGTGCGTCAACTCCTCTCAATTTTTGACTTTGAAGGTCTCAGTGAATTCTCGACCGAACTTGATGGAGCGCTAGGAATTTCATTCAGAACAATGTGGCGAGTCTGGTTGGAATGTCAAAAGTAGTCACGGGAAAGTACAGCCTATGCCTGTATGCGCTGTCATATGCGGAATTGAAATCGATAAATATTTTACTTATCGTCTTGTACAATCCATGCCGGGAAGGAATAGAGGAATAGAATAGATCTATTGCATCAAAGTGTTGAGCTGAAATCAAAAGAACTACTGCTTGCCTCATGAAAGCTAGTATGTAAGTAGCGAGTAGCTAATGGTAAGGCTCGTCTTGTACTATCCTTATTGAGAAGTTATATTTCCTTGTATGAATAATGCCTAATTAATTGAATATCTATTGGATGTAGCGCCACTCATATTAATATTATAAGGTCTCGAATGGCTGGCGCAGTTGGTTGAGTGCCTGTCCTTGTTTCGAAGATCCCAGCTCGAACCGCAGTGAAATTAAAGTTGACCGTAGAAAGACGGGCGTGGACATTTGAAGTTCAGCGTTTTATTTGTAGTCAGTCAAAAGCAATGATTGTAGTATGAAAACGAATGGGTGGCACTGCAGCCCTAGAGAGCAAGGGCCTAGTTTCTCAGCAACCACTCGTGTAGTGCGTGCTATTGTTCTCTCACGAGTGGCTCCGAACGGCCAAGTTTGAGAAGCTTTTTCTAGACAGGAAATACTCTTTGAGCATTTTCACTGACTCGAAAGAGGTGGGGCCGTGAAAATTATTTATGTTGCACAGACCAGGAATCGAACCTAAGACGTCGAGGTTGGGGTCGATCCAAATACCCTCAACACCCGGGCCAAACGTTAATATGATACATTTTTTTCAAATATGTTTCCAGTCTTGTTAACACTTTTCTATGATTGGCTACATCAAAATCAGGAATGTATTGTAGGAGTCAAATTACCCCTGCCGTCTGGCAATCTGGTGCAGTCACCAGTTGTCGTCGCGACTAAATTAACCGCACTATCACTGGAGTTGTCGATCAGTGTTAGTAGTCTAACAATGAGTCATCACATGGACCAACGTGGTCTAAGGGTGCTGGCGATTTCGCTGGAAGTCCTACATCACCCAATCTAAGCCGAAACAGTGAATGGGAGTGATTAGTGTTGAACAGTGATTGGGAAATCGCAATCGCAATCTTTTTTCAACTTTGATTCGAACTGCTAACTGATCTGAACTGCTCTTGCGTTTCAAGTTGATCTTGAGTAAATTGTGACTAGCGATTTGATTGTAAGTATATTGAATGTGTACGAGAATGTAATACGGAGACACATTGAGCTTGTTGCCTGTGTAAGCTGAGGCGTTGCTCAAGCTTCTTGTCACATGTAAGTTCGAATCCCGCTTGAGACATACACATTGTTGTTTCTATTGTCAATCGATTTTTTTGTTGTATCACATTTTAAAGTCGCAATTTTAAATCACTGCCCTTAGCAAATCGCAGTTATAGCTGTCATTATAAAATCACTACGAGTAATCACCTCTCTGGTGTTTCGGAACTGAATTTACACTATTTGAGTCAGGGTCAGTCAGGGTGACTTAAGTTTATTCATGGAATTGAGATAAAAGGATTTTATTCCAACAGCCAGCCAGTGTTATGATCGTTCACATTGACACTAACATGTGACGTGGTACGTCAATTTTCATGAATAACGTACGTTACCCCTCTACAACGGACACTGATGACAACCAAACGGGAATCCGCTCAAAAGGTTTTGCATAGTACGCGTGACGGTGGCCTGGAAACCGGCTGGAGGTGTCGATATTGCGAAGACACTATGTATATTACGCCTAGTTTTAACCGATTTAAGTTTTCTCGTCGTTACGACAGACTATTACTTGGCTATGTATATGATTCAGGTGTTATTTAAGTCTGCTTGCATTTAGACTGGGTTTGAGATTTGCGACGAGGTCAGAGAACAAGTGGGATCTACCTTTGATCGTATTATTCCTGATGTTCCTCAACCGGGTGTAGGGTGCCTTAATTCCATATAAGGAGATTATACCTTTGCATGTCGGAGTGCTCAGATTCAAATGGAATGACAAGGTTGTTGTTAGTTTATCAAGTTCAATCGCGTCACAGTTCTTGGCAAATCTCGGTAACCCAACATATTTTGGAGATGCTTAAGCTCTTTATCTATCACGTCGGAAACAATATTGGAGTTCATGGAAATCCACTGTAAACTATCTGGCTGTCCGTCTTCAAAGCTACTTTCCGATTGTGGCAGCCTGAAACATCAACTCCATGAGATTACTGTCTCTACCAACTGCATGCAGAAACTTTTGATGAGTGTATTCAGTTCAAAAGCCCAGATTCTGCTGGCCTTTCATTCAAAATTCACACGGTTCCTATTCTCCAATTGAGTTAAAAATACCCACGACGAAATGTCCTTTCCTTGCTCTATGAAAGCAGATTAAGACTAATCTTGTTTGAAGATCCTGTCCCCCAGAGATTTATTTTCACTCACCCAAGAGGAAGCTATCAAATTACACGGACACTCATACATATGTGTCAATTCTAAGCCTTCGCATGCACAAGGACGCCACACTTCCCAGCAAATGTTAAATGTAAGCGTCAAATACTCCCTGTACGACGCTGCTGAAGTACACTACGACGACACCACCACCACCAGCAATCGCCAGCATCAGCGCCAGAACATTTCTATCGGATTAAGTTTTGAAACACTACGATCCAAAGTTGAAATTCTCAAAATTTAATTGCTACTCCTGGCGAGCACTTGGTGCTGCCTGGAAGCGACTGCACTGGCATGCCGTTGCACTAGTCATTGGGGAGAATTGAAAAGTAAATCCTTGCCACTGCTGATGTCCTGCACAGTTAATTCTTGCGCTCACATACTACCGTTTGCCACTTATTTCAGTCCTGTGACGAGCGGGTCGGGGATTAATTAATGGTCTGCGATAAATGTGTTTATATCAAGCGGCCTTAAGGAAGGCTTAGAACTGTCGACCGGCAACTGCGTCGTGCAGTGGGGTCGTCGTCGCATGGTGGCGGGCGCCTTGCTCGGGTGCACCCACTCCGCACGGCCGATGCTTGATTTTATTAGTTTCCATGCTCCGTGTGGAACTTTAGACCGCCAGTGCACGAATGCCACTTATGCAGAGGAACTTGCGCGTATCTAACAATGCACTACCTCGCCCCGTTTGAAGTGGGCCTTGACCCAGTTAAATGGAAAACTTTGCCCATGGAGCCGCCGCTGCGGCGTGAGCTGTTTCCCTAAGTGCGGCGCTCGGTCATGATGAATGATGAGCATAGATCGGCGAACGGTGGGGGAGGGGGAGGCTGGGTGGAAAGAGAAAAGAGAGCACTATCAAAAGTTCTGATGGAAATTATGTGAAAGTCTATTCCGGTCCTGAACGGCTGGTCGGGCGACTGGGACGAGTTGATGGCAGTCGCTTTTCAGATTACTCGCAGTGATTTCTTTTGTTGGCATCTTCCGAATCCGTACGCGGAGTCCGTTCATTTAATGACAATTAGATTGAGGCGAGACGGCACAAAGGAAATGATTAACCTAGATGAATTTCGAAATATAGCGCACCGAGGAATTGGCGTTTAATTGGATGCAAGCTGTTTTAATGCCACTGAAGGGGATTGAGTTAATGGATTTCGCCTGCTCTTGTACCCATTAATTGATGACTTTGTGGATATTTTATGCTTTGTCTGCGAAAGCACTGATTCAAGTGATGTCCTGTCGTTGCATTGTTGAGAGGGGGTCGGGGAAATTGAAATCAGCTAACGACTGACGGGGGATTCATTTACAAAACTGATTTTCGAGAGGTTCTCTCATGGCGATGGTCAAACAGAGATGTCCTTTTTGGGGAACGATAAAAACGAAAGTTGAATACTCACTGAAATTAGTGGTGCCGTATGAAGTTCGATGCTTACCTGGAAAGAGAAGACGAGGGAAATAATTAAGAGATGAAGGTAGATAAATTGTAAGAAGAGTAATTCCTTAAAACTGTGTTTTTAATTTTAAGAAGCTTTGTTATTGCCTAGCTGTGTGTGCAATTAATTATGTTTGCGACCATGTCGAACTACGTACACTCAGAGGGATTTTTACTTAATCTTGATATAAATACAATTATTCAAATATCAATACAAAGACGTGCTATAATTCCGTAGCCCCTCTCTCGCAAAGGGCTTGTTTCTTAGATTTATAAGTTATTTTTACGTGCGGTGTGCTAATAGATGGCGTAACTTGTGTTATTCCATTGGAACATGCGTTGGAAAGCTACTGTCATTGTACGTCATTTCAGTATATGCCATTAATTTTTTACACAAATATGTCGAACTTTGTGTCTGAAAAAGTTTTTCTGCTGCCGGAAGTCATCGTGTTTTGGTGGAAGTTTATTATGGACATAGATAGCTGAACGATCGTGCCAAAAGTAGTTTGCACGATTTTAAGGTGGTTATTTTGGGTTTGAAGACGATGAAAGTCCTCCCCAAGCGCAAGAATCATATGTGAAACCCGGCCAACCAGCCAAATCAAGAGCAGAGCCAAATATCCATGGCGCTAAGGTAATTCTCGGTATTCGGTGGGATCAGAAGGGTGTGCTGTATTATGAGCTGCTAAAACCGGTAAAAACCAGCATTGGACACCGAAAAACGCCCGGAATATGCGACAATAATAATATTTATATTAATTTCCATCATTACAACGCCCAGCCCCACGATACTATTCCGGTTAATAACTAGCGGTATGAAGTGAGCGTCAAGATACAAATGTCTCGATAGGGAACATTTGTTGTGAACGAGCCCTTTTTTTATTTCTTTTTGCTTGCTATGACATCTGTGAAAAATATTTAGTATACATTGAACAGACAAAATCATATTTTTTCGTCGTGTTAAAAATGTCGAATTTTGTACCAGAAAGTGATGATTTACGGAAAGCATTCATTTTTTGGTTTCATTTGAAGAAAAGTGCTACAGAGTCGCATCGAATGCTTGTCGAGGCATATGGTGATCATGCTCTATCAGAAGCAACATGCAAAAGATGGTTTCAACGGCTCAGAAATAATGGTTTTGATGTGAGAAATGAAGAACGTGGAAGACCACCAAAAAAGTTTGAAGACGCCGAATTGCAGACGATATTGGATGGAAATGACACTTTGAGTCAAAAGCAAATGGCAGCAATGTTAAATGTTGCACAACAAACAACAAACAATTTCTGACCGCTTAAAAACTATGGAAAAGATCCAAAAGTGTGGAAAATGGGTGCCACATGAATCGAATGAAAGACAGATGGAAAACCGAAAAAACACTTGTGAAATTTTGCTTAGAAGACACTTAAGAAAATCGGTTTTGCATCGGCGGTTTTACTGGCGATGAAAAATGGATTTATTTTAAGAATAATAAGCGGAAAAAAATCATTTGTTAATCCGGGACAACCATCAACGTCGACTGCAAAACCAGATCGATTCGGGAAAAAGACAATACTGTGTGTTTGGTGGGACAAGAAAGGAGTGGTGTACCACGAGCTCCTAAAACCTGGTGAAACCGTTAATACTGATCGCTATCGACAACAAATGATCAATTTGAACCATGCATGAATCGAGAAACGACCAGAATTGGCCAGAAGACACGGCAAGCTCCATGACAATGCACCTGCACACAAAGCAAACTCGGTTCAGGATACAATCAAAACACTTGGCTGGAAGCAGCTACCCCACCAGACTTGGCTCCTTCCGACTACCATTTGTTTTCATCGATGAGACACGCATTGGCTGAGCAGCACTTCGATTCCTACGAAGAAATCGAAAATTGGGTGTCTGATTGGTTTGCTTTAAAAGACGAACAATTTTATTGGCGTGGTATTTACAAATTGCCAGAAAGGTGGCAAAATGTGTGGAAAACAATGGCCAATACTTTGAATAAAATGTTTTTACTTTGCATAGTATGTACATAGTTAACCAAAACTCAATGCTGTCTGCTGTCTCTAAAGCGAACCCCTGATAATCAGCCATTGTCCACGAATGGCGCTTGTATCGACGAAACCGGAAAACTTTCCATCCTCGGTATGTACATCAACACAACACTTAGTTGGAACGATCACATATTCGAGGTCGCCAAAAATGCTGCGAAATGTTTAGGTTTCCTTAATCGATGCAAGAAATACTTCACCCCCTCTGATTTGGCTTTAATCTATAAAGCGTATATTCGCCCCAAGCTTGAGTATAACGCTCATATCTGGTCTGGTGCCCAAAGACCACCCTGCACCTACTAGATAGAATCCAAAAGCGAGCGATAAAACTTATAGGAGACAAAAATATCGCGGGCTCATTAGACTGGTTTCAACATCGACGTACCGTGTCTTCTTTGTCCGTGTTTTATCGTTATTTTAACAAACGATGCTCAAGTGAGCTAGCCAATTGCATTCCTCCTCTCCTTGAAGTCACCCGCAATACACGTCTCGCCAGGAATGCACATCAGTTTACCCTTAAGCCTACTTTCGGACGTATAGTGAAATTTAGAGACTCGTTTTTCAGCCGCACCACACGAATATGGAATGCTCTTCCCAGCTCAATATTCCCCATAGATTACAATCCGCAGATATTTAAGACCAATGTGTACAGGTACCTCCTCTCTCTCTCTCCCTTTATATCTTTGGCCCGTGCTGCTTCTTGACCCCGGACAATTAAGGGTATTAATAACCCCTTGAGCACGCGCAAATTATAACAAAAAAAAGAGTTTTAAATGCACATATAAGGAAAATGTGTTTAACGTGTGTTTTTCATGTGGGCTGTTGTCGCCCTTTTTAAAGATTAAGAAGACCATAGATTACAAATTTTTGGACACTCTTCAGTAGTAGCAGCTCGAGAAAGACATCCCTGGTGATTCATTATTTGTCAATTTTCCTAAAGCTATTTCAAACTTATCCAACGAAGTTGGTTCATCATTTTTTTGCTGCAACCGGTATTTTGACAATAGCGCGAATATTGTTAGCTTCGAATTCCTGGATCGTAGCTACTTACTACTCCTGACTTTGCATCACTCAATGTAAAAAAGGCAAACGTTTTAATTGGAAATGATCTAGGGTGGCGTTGACCACTTCGAAATGCGAAATTACCTGCACACTAATTTTATGTCTCAATAAAGCTTTTGTTTCTTCATGGTGATTTGTCAATATTGAATAAGAATATCATGAAGGCAGTTTCGCGTTATCTTGAAAAATAATAAATTTAAATAAATCACCCATCGTATGCTATGGAGCAGTGATTTTGATCGACGAATGGAATAAGGCCAGCAACACTTTGGGGTCAATTTCCATCATGCTGAGCATGAATGTAGGCTACCTGTTCCACTTGTGACACTGATCACAAAAACTAGAGCTTTGTCATACCAAAAACCCTATTTTTATGATGTGCTACATAAAATATGTCCCTCCGACTGTATAAATAAATGATGGTGAATAAATTTGATTAAATGCATTCGAAACTGAGTGCAAAAATGCATAAAGCAAAACTAAAACTGAATATGAATGAGACTGCAATGAAATCGGAGCGACTGAATAAGTAAATAACCATCATCCATTTATGCAATCAGTCGAAATTAATATTGAACCCCAACCACTCAGCAAGGAGAAGACCGTCACCCGAATAGGTAAGTGAAGTCAAATGCGAAGCCGAGTTAAGTGTGATGACCCAGAAGTGTGCCGCAAACTATTTTTCATTTAAATGTAACCACAATTAAAAGATTGCACTCACCGGGCTGCACTGACATCCGCGGAGGGCCACCACACACCGTATTAGAATCCATTTACACGAAAGTGAGGAAACAGAAACAAAACAAATCCACAGACCTACTTAATTTTAATTGCAATACAGTGCCAGCCCTTCTGCAACAGATAGCTCTGAAACATCTCTCAACACGCCACACACACCACCCGCGCGCAAAAGTCCATAGTCCGCAGTCCGCAGAGAAGGGGAAAAGAAAAATCCTTTGAAATCATTTGTGTACATCGCGCTCCCACCCCCCCGTTCGAAAGGAAGAACTCCAAGAGTGCACTTGGGCATGTGTGTATGTGGGTCACATCCATAAAACTTCCTCGCTCACGGAACAACTGACAAAAACCAGAGAAGCTTAGCACACAGGCACACAAGGCGCACATAGTCGCAGCCGACAGGAACAGTAGCCGTTTCATTGTCTAAAGTCCACTTAAAAGTATTATTATTACGAGAGTGGATTCGCAAAAGCGTAAAAGGCTCTCCCGATCTAGTCCATTAACTGACGGAAAGGCTTAACATTCAGCATGCTGGCTGGTTGGCTGACTGGCTGGTGGGTGGGTTATGTGTGAAAAATGAGAAGAACTCCTTATGCAACATCTATTAACGTTAAAACTCTTCTACGTGGCATATAACTTCGTCGATGGACCTTGTTTTATGGTGCGCTCGTCTTATCTCATTAGGCGAGGTAAGGAGCTATCCTTGCCCACAGCCCACTGCACCGTCAAAGGTCTCGCTTTCGCTTAATATTTTAACGGCGACCGTACATTAAATGCCAGTTAGAGATAAGTGTATCCTACAGACCACCCACAAGATGCTGCTGTCCGGACCCGTTCCTGCTGCCCGCCCACAACTTTGTTAAGACACGCTGGTACAAGGACACCCATGCATCCAGTCCAGTGATGTGGGCAGCCCGCCCACATCCGCGAAGGAATGGGCGAATTTGGATTCTTTTTATTCGGCAGTTACTCTGGCTCGCCAGAGTTGGCCAAACTCATGACCACGGCTCGAGCACAAAATGTTAGCTTGCCCTACTTGGCGCCTGTCTTGGAGGTCTTAGCCAAAGGTTAGATATATTAAGGATACGTGATTGCAATTTATTACGAAACAACCACACCGAGCCCGGCGAAAAGTTTACTTTCGTGATATCCAACAATAACCACGAGCGCTGTGACACACATAGCCCCCACGTACGTGAGGATGGTACCCAGGCACCCAGGCACCCACTTCTCATGCCGACGTCGAGAATATCAACCGAGGCACATGAATATTTTAAAAGAATACTCTCCCGGCCACCCTCCATGGCGTCTTTGGCCGAATACAATCCCCTACAAGGTGCACGGGGCACACGAATGGAATTTGTGTTGACTGCAAAGATTTGCCAGGATTCTCTTAGCCAAGCTCAATGAGCCCGGGTCTGGGTGTGACACGAGGGCTTTCCTCCATTCCTTTGTGGTCTTCGCTTCCACATCTCTGCACGAAATCAGTATTTTGTTCGCTGTCAGGAAGCATCTCAGGGCAAACGAACGAAAAAAAAATGCCCAACAATTCGTGCTGGCATGTGATGTAAGTTGATAGTGTGAAGGGTTTAATGTGAGATCGAAAAGTCACTTTCATGGGTGCGGTTGGTTGCATGTCGATTTGATTAAGTTTAGGTGACAGTGACATTTCGATGAATGAACTCGGCGGCATTCATGTGAGTTGACGTTTCAATTCGCCGTGTATTGTGCAGGTTTGTGGTGGATTTCGACTGAAAGTTGACACGAAATGTAAGCCGTCTCGTCGATTGTTAGCTGGCATTAGTTAAGCGAAAGTTTGTGAACGTTACGGGGTTCATGCTGAGCTATTTTCGGAAGTGCCATTACGCAAGCGGAAGTTCTCAACAGGGAAAGGGAAATGTGGTTTTATTGATGCCGGGTGATTTGTGAAATTGTTACGATGAAATCCTAAGTTGCACGACAAACTGTCATTCATTTTGTTGCTCGCTCATCCCTCGGCACTTTTTGTGGTCTCTCTGAATGGGGGTACACATGCGTGTAGATTAACCTTGTGGGATGGTAAAAATGGACACAATAACTAGCATGCCATTCCTCTGATGTCGTCAATCAAGTAGAACGTGCAAAAATAAAAGTCATACAAGAAGTGGGGCGGTAATTAGACAAGAGAAGAACAAAAAACAGTCCTACTCGTATACGTACGAGTTAATTACCTTAATTCATGCGGAAAATTGAATATTCGCGTTTGGGTGCATGGATAGGAAACAAATCTGCGTACACTGACCACCGAAGGTAGGTATAAATTTAACTTCGATGGAATCTTGCTCACTAAATGCAACCTTACCCAACTGTAAGAAGGACATTAGTTCTTGTATGTGCGTAATTTGAGTCGATTGTAATTCGCAAAACAGGCCAACCCAAACAGATGTTTACGCAGATATACAGGCCTGTCTGAGAAGAAGGTAAAAGAAGGAGAAGACACAACTGTGAAGTATACGAGCTGTACCAAGAAGTGGATGAGAAGTGGATGACGCAAAAATCAGACGATTACACTGGCTCCAGGGATTCTGGTTCGAGAAGGAGAGGAAGACCGAACATCTGACTTACGGGCAAACTTATTGCGGCTTGGTCTTGATGGCTTGCAGCTATTGTCCAGGCTCTGGTCATTCTTAGATCATCGGGCTGAGAAGTAAGAAAGTCAATATTGGTTCCTTAATGAAGGAGCATCGGAACCTCTTCTACGTGTTATTAGACCTCAGGGAAGAGCTCAGATAACTAGAAAGAAGGAACCGGGCAGACTCCCCGAACAAAACACTCATGGCATGAGGCAGGCCAAGATGCTCCTGCGTCAACACAACCGAAAGATGTCTGAGGCATATACAAAAATGAGAAAAACCTTCGAATCCTAAAAGAGCACCCAAGAAAACGATTAGCGTCAGAAGAAGGCCTGTAAAGATTCCGCGGGGAGGTACGCTCACATTAAAACTCGATTGAATGAAGAAAAAATGCGTTCATATAGTATTGTACTACGTGGTTCACTGACGGCGATGGCCTAAAAAACTAACGACCCTAAATTCTATCGAGAACGCGTAGCATTTTCATCATCGGCTGATGCTCACTCGTTGTAATCTAAAACAATAATGAACATTATTACTGCGGTAGCACCACTAGGTTAGGTATAAGATAAGTATTACATTTTTTTATGTTCACATTGTACTGCCTGCTGCACGACTGAGGGAACAAGTTTAAATTAATTTGTACGTTAAAATTTGTACCTAGTATTGACATAGTTGATACAAATTGGTCAACATGTCGTTCAGCTGGGTTTTATAATGCAGACGTGCCTATTAGCCCACAAAGGGCTTAGATATCTGGGAAAGCACCTACTACATCAGAGAAAGAATAGAAGTCACTAGAGCCTGTGGTGGTGGCCTGTGGCGTTGTGGGTATGTGCGTCGACCCCAACCTCGACGTCGTAGGTTCGACTCCAGCTCCGAGCGACATAAATAATTTTCACGACCCCACCTCTTTCGAGTTACTGACAATGCTTAAAGGGTATTTCCTGTCTAGAAAAAGCTTCTCAAATCTGGCCGTTCGGATTCGGCATAAAACTGTAGGTCCCTTCCGCTCGTGAGAGAATAATAGAAAGCACAACACTAGTGTTTGCTGAGAAGCTAGGCTCTGGCCCTCTATGGGTTGCAGCGCCACCCCTATTGTATTATATTATTATCACCAGCTCTCGTTCTAAGATTCGTAAAGGAAACTTGCTTAGAGAGCACACTACAGTACAAATCTGTTTCATCACTGCACAACAAGAGCCTATAACCCTCAATACAGCTCTGAATTGAACTGTATGTGACAAAGCTCAAAAGGAGGTACAATAAATCTTAAGATCGTGGTGCAATATACCAGCAATAATGACAATAACAATAATTTCCTTAGTATCTTTCGCTGGGATCATTAAGCGAGTTGAAGAAGGGTCCACCAAGTATTCAATGTCTGGCCCTAACCAGAGTCGGTAAAGACGAACGAGAAATGTGCTATGTCCTTCCTCTCAGCTGTGTTGTTAAAGTTGCGACGAAATGATGTCCTATTGGCCATTACATTTTACTTATTTTTACTTTAAGGTGGTGCCACAGTTCGGGGTGGACCGGCGTCTCAACCAACAAGCGTCACCAGCCAGCTCGATCTTTAACTAACTGCTCTTAGTTTCGCACGCATAGTTGGGTGAGGTCCGACTTGGAAACGCCACTTGAGTCGAGGTCTCTTTCTACTGCGCCATACCTCGGGGATGTATTCGAAGACTTTTTGTACTGGCAAATTGTTTTCCATCCGATCTACATGACCTACTCATCTCAATCGTGGGATCTTCACTCTACTGGCTTGATGTCACTGAATAGCTGGTACAATTTTCAACTTTTGACGAAGTCCCTGCTGTGAGCCATATGGCAGGTCTGGTTCCCGGGACGCTTAAGATCTTATAAAGGGTTTGGTTAGGTTAGATTTTTACCAGCGGAATTGCCAATACGGTCAGACCATTAATGGTCAATTCTGATACGCAGTCAGTTCGATATGTCACTGTTCGTCAACTTCTGTGGTAATGCAATTAATTCGAACCCACTAACCAAATCCAGGCGTTGAACCACAGCGCCATCCAGCCGTTAAGTTATAGAGCTTTACTTTGGTTGCTTGAGAGAGGGCTCTGTTTATCAAAAGCCCAAACCTGCAGCGATTAACAAGAGTTATTCATCGTTTCAATTCAGCGCTGCATCTTTGTCTAAATGTAAACCGGTTCCTAAATAGACGAAGTCTTTGGCTATCGAAGACGGTCTGCATCCAGTCCATTGTAGCACAATCATGGCGGGTTCACCGAAGGAACTGTTCTTTAAATTGGTTGTAGTCAGGCCCTAATTTTCTTGAAGTTGCACAGCTTATTAGTCTTGCCCCTTTTAAGTCTGTTATTTTAAGAAGGTGCATTTAAGATATTAACCTTGACTTATAATGGTGGGATGTGCACTTCCAAGCGCGCAATGAAGCCGAGATGCCTGCAAATCCATCGGCCTCTATAAAAGCTTATGAGACAGAATGGCAAGAAATCAACCAGCCCACCATGGGTCGTGTAGTCAGTCACTAATAACGCTATCTGCACTCCTTCAATTTGATTCGCTTTAGTCAATGCTTAAACGTCATTTGGGTATTGGCCTATTACAATAAGTCATAACATTATAGTTTTAACGCCGATATTTACGTCGAATTTTGACCTCTGGGGTAAACACTGTATGTTGAGCCTCACTCATCCACCTATGTTCCCCCCAACCACATGAATACAAGTGATAACACAAAACTCCAAGAGTATGCACAAAACTAATTGAAAAGTATTCTCGAACCGGTTTATGATGAAATTATCAAGGATTTCTCCGGCAAAATGTGCTTCGAAGTTATTTCCGAACAATGATCCGCACTTTGAGCCACTTTCCTCAGCAGAAATCAAAATAAACCACCCCTCAGCAGATTCATATCCAATCTAACATCGTAAAAGTGTGGAGCACAGGCAAGTGTCTCAAAATTTGAATACCACCCACCCTCCTCCCTGACTGTTCACAAATGCCAAAGTGAAAGCAGACACGAGTGTACACCAAGATGAAAGCGACTGAAGACAAACAGAAATCCTTCTCTCTGTGATGTTAGAACGAATTGCGACAAAAAACGCAAAAACATCCGTAATTGAAGAAGACGTAAGCACAAAACCCTTTATCATCACAGAGGCGGGGAATTAGCTCGGAGAATGAGGAAAAAACACACTCGCGGGGACAACACATTCAAGAGTTATAATAAATTTAAGCCAGTTCCACACATACACACCCACGTTCACGCAAAAGGGTTTTTTTTGCACACAACTGCAGTCTTGTGTGTTCCTCTCAATCCCGGGATACATACAGAGCTAATAAATTCATAAGTGCATAAAGCGAAAACGTTGGCCTGAATGTGTCCTTGCTACGGGAGAGCGTGGCGTACTCCTTCGGCCATTACTCAGCTCACAGTATGGTTGGTCTACTCTTTGTAGGAAAAAGCAGAAATTAAATGAAATTTAAAAAAAGGCTGGAAAATTTAAGAATTTTATTAAAGCGTCGAAAACTGTGCATGGTTTTGGTCGCCAGTGAGTGGTGTGGGGAGATGGGGTGGCACTTGTGAACATATGCTCTGAATTTTAATTTGGGTCTCTTCGTTCGGTGGTGGGTAATGTTGGGCACTTTGAATAATAACTTGGCCGAGTACCTAGCAGAGGATGCAATTTAAGGAGTCATTTCGTCGAGGCGACGTTTTTAATTGACTTTGGAACTCATGTCGAAGGTTCACAGGGGGACTGTCGTAAGTCGAAGACCAGCAGCTGCCAATCGTACTCGAAAGGGGAACGAAGTTCTTTGAGTGGTCGAACGAAGGTGTGGCAGTGGTACATGTAAGTGCACTGAGAATAAAGCCTGGGAACATGTCCGATCGTTCCAACAAGGTTTTATTTTTACAGCTTCAGTCACTGGATTCCAATTTTTCGAGAGAGTATGAGTGACGCTAGCTCCAGCTTTTACAGCAGCGGACTCACGCCGGTGAACCCCAATATTATGCGGACTTTGAGTGACGAAGATGGAGAAACTTTTTCTAGATCGAGGAACTTCTTGACTTGAAAGAAGTGAAACCATGAAAGTCGCTCTTGTCGAGGATTAAGCCCAACACCCTCAACATTGGAGACGATGTAACTATCCTCTACGCTATCCACTACGATCCTATTTGTGCGCATTTATAAAATGTGTTCCCAAAAAGGATACGCGTTGCAGACGTACGTTCCCTATTTGAATTGTTTACCGATGCTTGTTGCAGCTTTATGGTAGGAAAACGCAAAGTATAACCCCCGAACCTCGCGGACAGGGTCCTGGTTAAAGCCCTGGTCATGGAGCCACTGAATACATTGGTTCACCTCTAAGCGGTTGCTTCGAAAGGCAGAGGGCGTCGCTGCAGAGGGCGTCGCTGAGAGGCGAATGTCAACTTGACCTGTACGTTGCTGGCAACTCGACAAAGTAATAAACACCGGAAATGAAACCATCGTGGAGATAAAACGAAGGATAACAATGGCCAATCGCTGCGGCTTTGACTTTGGCGGCAATTGAAAAATAGGGAAAGATAAGCTGTCTCTGTATACAACCTTAATAGTCCCAGTCCTGCTGTGTGGCGTAGAAGCAGGGACAATGTCAAATGAGGACGAAGAGATGCTTAGTCGTTTCGAAAGGAAAATCCCTCGAAATATATTCGGTCTGAACGGAGGACTGAACTAGGAACTGATCGAGCTGTACAACGACATTGGTCTAGTCAAACGAATTCGATTGTGTCGACTCAGATGGCTAAGACATGATGAGGGAATGGACACTAAGGTTTCGGCTGGAAAAGTCTTCGAGGACAATCCTGAGGGACAGCGGGTAGAGGAATATCTCGCCTCGCTTCCGATGGCGTAACCAACCGGAAAGAGAGCTGTGTGTACGAAACTGGAGGGGCCTGGCTCAAGACCGCTCTCGTTGGAAAAGAATGCTGACTGAGTCCCAGGTCCACACCCCACTGTAGCGTCACTCAAAGAAGAAGATACAAATTCCCAAAGTGACGTAAGAGCTGCCGTTGGCAAATGGAGTAGCGATTACAAACAACCTAATTTTCGACTTGAACGCGGGTGGTGATATAACTCCAACCAGGCTTCCCAAAAACATCCAACAAGAACTTGAAATCTTTTGACAACCACCAAAACCACATTATGTTGCAGAGACGACATTCATTTGCTATTTATGAACGCCAACGCATAACTAAGACCGTCGACGAAAAAATCGTAATCCTATTTCCTCTATTTAATTATGAATGAGTCCATATTTGTTCGTATTTTGTCCCCACGTATGCCGTTGGTTAGAAGCCGATGACTGCCCGATGAATTATTCAAAGTATAATACAAGGTAGAAAATCTGTGTGTTTGCTCTTATGTCACTTTTTTGCATTCAGCGTGGATGCTAATCATGTACTTGGCCTGATTTATGAGTGCTCCTTTGATTTCGTAAATAACTGAATATTCTGGAAAGATTCACACTCACACGCTCTCATTGCAGAATTTGCGCGTATTTCGCTGACCACAGTATCATGGAAAACTTGCCCTGATTTAGAAGTCTTCAGGCGCAGCGGGCCGTGGCAAATTTTACTATCGAATTAATTGCGAAATTTATTGACGAATTGGCGGAACTTGATTCGCGGGTTTTTTTTATCAGAGCTTTTTTCGGAGCAACATGCCCACAGGGAATATTTTCGAATTCGGAATAATAGGGGACACAACTAGGTTAGGTTAGTGGACTGCCAGCACAGACTATTGTATTTCTATTGTGATACCCATAGTCAGACTACTACCACTGATCGACAACTTTAGTGATAATTTATTATTATGGATAGCGCTACAGCTAATAGTGGGCCAGGGCCTAGCTTCATTTTCCAGTCATGCTGTGGGTGCTATTGTTCTCTCGTTAGTGGAATACATATATATAATATGGATGGCACTACAGGCCGTAGGGGGTCAGTGTCTAGCTTCTCAGCAACCACTCGTGTTGTGCGTGCTATTGTTCTCTCACGAGTGAAAGGGATCTACAGTTTAATGCCGAATCCGAACGGCCATGTTTGAGAAGCTTTTTCTAGACAGGAAATACTCTTTCAGCATTGTCAGTGACTCGAAAGAGTTTCAGCCATGAAAATTATTTATGTCGTACAGAACAGCGATCGAACCTGCGATATCGAGGTTGAGGTCGATGCACATAACCACAACGCCACGGGCTACCACTTTAGAGATATTGCCCTTAATTTGTTCCTAAAAGGGGAGTAGATCATATACCAAAACCAGATAAAAGCTTAGTGAAATTGGATTCACTGGGACTTGAGCCGGGGACACGTCTTAACAAAGTGAGACTCATTAGACTTACACGTAAATTAACAGACTTAACATACTTACGAGGTATGTTAGTGCACAACTACCTATGCGTTAAGCTACAAGGCGACCAGATAAGAACGATTTGAAAAAAGAGCAAATAAAAGCACATCGGTGTGACTTAAAAGATTTTTTCTGACTTTTTGAAGTAATTATTGTATTAGACTGAATCTATGTTGACGGCACATCCAGGTTATCTTATGTATAAAGCAGACATTTTTTCTGTCTGCCCACAAAGGTTCCGAAACTTCAAATCGCAAGGCTCTGAAATTTTAAGCAAAACTCGTTCTAAAGTGTAGATGACTGAATGTGTCCATTTAGAAGTCGGTAGGACATACGGTTTTAACGTTACAACTCATTTGTGCAATATATTTACCTCCTAAAATTTTGCTAAACTTATATGTCAAGCTTCTGAATGGATTGGACGCCTTACATCAAACTGGCTAGACAGACTATTCACGTATGACACATCATGTACCACATAGGCTACTTCTTTTTCTTGATTCATGAAGTGTGACTTCAATTTGGACAACAAAATCCGCATCACACGCAGGTAGTTGGAATTTCCAAGAAATATTTTTTGTGTGAATCGCTTCATATCCCTCCAGGTTATTTACAAATTGTTGTTGTCACTTCAAACCAATCGTTAAGCTTATTTGCCTTTTGTTTTTTCGCAGCAAACGTTGATAATTCTACATCAGCATATATGCACACAGTCAACAAATTGTATGGTGAGTAGGTAAGTGAATGAGAAATATTTGGAAAAAATACAATTTCAATACAGCTAACGTATTGGTTGGAGAATTGAAGAAAGAAATACGGGGCAATGACGGGATCAAAATATAGTTATAAATAAAATTACTTGAAATTGTCATTCAAATGGTTATTCAAAAGGCTTCATTGGCAGTGCAGCAAGCTATCGGTGTAATTTTGTATGACTTTGCGAAATATTTGCGGCGTTATAACTTCGATAACATGATCAAGTGGTAACAGTAACAGTGCCTACTTCCCCATTTAAAAGAAAAGTAAAATGCGATTATAATGAGGCAATAAGCACGTTCACATTATACTACCGCGTAGTACGACATGTCAAAGGACTGGGTCCTATACACCAATTTGTACTAGGTCGTATGGACGTTCAACGTTTTTAATTGGTCGTACAGCGAATGTAATGGTACGACCGCAGCACACATTTTCATTCACGTTTTAGATTTTCAGCGGATGAATAGAAATGGCATGTTTTCTCGACAGAGTTTACGATCGTGTATTTATTCGTGTTGATGCCACGAAACTACCCTCATAACTGAAGTCCGTCAGCCATGTAGTACAACGTGCACGCAAAGCAAGGTTTGGGACATGTCGTACTACCGAGTAGTAAATACAATGTGAACGTATCTAGTGCCATAGCTGCTATAACGTTTGGTGGCCATTCGTTCGACAACCATCGACACTAGGGCTACTATTGCAATTTCGACAGTAAGCTCTAGACCATTCTCTTTTGTGATTTTTTTGAGAGAACAAGAATGAAGCGATTCGAGAAGTAAGCGAAGGTTGACAAAAGGGAATGAGAAGAAGCCCAGGGTGTTTTCTACGTTTCACCGCTCCTGCCAACGAGGTGGAAGAGCTTGCTGTCGAAATTAGAGTGTAAACTAACTCGTCATTGTTAAGTTGCGTCTGCCAAGCGGGTGCCTAATGTTGGACACTAATTTTAGGCACGCTTCGAAAGCCGTTATAATGGAGACATTTGTGTCACATGTCCAAGCTATCAAAGAAGAGACAGAGGTTCTGTTCGAAGAAGGGATAGATGGTCACCTGCAATTCCGCAGAGTAACTCACAGAGGACAACTCATTTGCACACCTTATTTCGGTATTTACCGGAAACCACAGACCATGACACGATCTTTTGAAAAAAAAACCTCCTTTTAATCGTTTCCGACCGTTTTTTATTTGGGACTTTCTTCGAAATTTTAGCGACAACACTGCTCTGTTACTGTTTCATTACTCGAGATGAGTGATTCTTTTTTTCATCAGCGTCCAATTTGCGTTGTAGTCGTCTGGCTTGTGCGATACTACACGTTGCGCAAGGCACCTGGCAAACATTCGAAGCAGCATTCTGGAAGACCACGGGTGGACAATATAGACTGTAGGTGATCTAGGAGCTTTCATCTGGGTGAAATGTGCCAATGAACGAGATGGTTATATGGAACCTAAAAAGCAAAGAAATGTAAAGAAGGCTGCGGGAGTCAGGAAAGGTAATTCATCGCCTGGAAAGGAGACAAGAAGTTGTCATTTAGATCGGCGTACCAGGTCAATTGAGGTTAGGTGGCAGTACAAACCTCACTCCTATTCAACTTCATTGTCACACCACACTGGCTTTCTCAGCTGTTGCCTGTTCTCGACCCTTTCACTCTTCATCCTTCATGCCGTCGTAATGCAGAATTACCCTGACACTCCACACATTTAAGCCCCCACGGGAATACCTTCCAAAATCCGCAAGTCCTGCCACTCACTTGAGCTAAGTGAAAAGAAACGAAAAGTCCATTTCCCTCCCTGATCTCAGTATACACCGCACCGCTCCAACCTGACACGGCGAAATTCCTTCCCCGACCTGACCTTGCAGGCCGGTGTCTAGGTCTATTCATCACTCACTTATTCATAGGCGGCGGCAAAAAGTGTGCCCCATCTAATCTTTGCAGGTCATCACAATTTCCAGCGTGTGTCCTGTGATACCGTTCCGCCGCAGGAGGTGGGTGCCGGCTTTTAATATTCCCACCACTAAGACCTACTGAATGCTGCCGTGTTTCGAGGATACTTTTGATTGGTCTTCACCATGGAGACAGTTCAACTTAGTCCCCAGTCATTACCGGCGTGTGACTGTAGACGTGCGCCATCCTTCAAAGGCGAAGTGGATTCCTTTCATCGATCGCCCTTCCTCGGCGATTGCTGGCAATCAAGAGAATTATTTTTTTATTATGTCATGGCTCTTGGCAGGTGGGCCAGCACCACTTAAGCCGAGGCCAGGGTAAACAAGGGGCGCTCGGCGATAGTGGGCCAGTGTCGCGTGGACTAGTGTGTATGGGCAGATGATTTCCGATGAAAGCCTAATGTCGCTATCGAGTAAATATTTCATTAGTCCTCGTTATTGTGATTGTGGGGTGGTCTTAGGCCTCCTAAGGATACTCAATAACGGCCTAACACAACAACAGCAACCTAAATTGAAACCAATTCATTTTCGATGAGTTTTTTCTTCTCTTTTTTTTTGCTTCACTTTTCCATTGTCGGGGGCAACGGCGCGGCGTCGTTGGCGATGGTGGGTGTCGCTGGGACGGGGGAGAAATAATCATCATCTGTGTTTGCCCGAATGAAGCTCGCCTATATTTGGATTTGGGGGAGTTGCTACATGTACACAAAATCAATTTGGAAAATTCCCCAAGGGAGAGCTAGTGCTTGTGTGTGGGGAGGGGGTCGGGGTGGGAACGGCACTTCAATTTTGGGAGGGTTGGGGAAGGTCCAGCAATTGGTTGCCGCATGACGGGCAGCAGGACGTCAAGACATTTTCAAGGTCCATGCGACAATGTAGGTACCCCCGATTGCTTAATCACCAGCCGTTCGCTTGTCAGTCTCGCTCCGGACAGAAACAAAGGCGAACACACACGAGCCGCAGTGTGTATCTAACGATGCCGCTGCCGTTCGTTGGTTTAATTAACAGATTTAGCTAATTGCTTGGAGCCTCCGACTTTCACTCCCGCTCATTGTTTGGACTTTGTTCTAATGCGATGACATTAATGTTGGCTATGTGCTTGCCTCGATTTGCCGCGAATCGACGGTGAGGAGCGTGGGAGGTGAGTGTGATTTCTGTTCAGTGTACACGTGGGACATTATGATAAGGTTCATCAATAATGACGGATATATTTGAGGGATCGCTCTGAGTGACCAAAGCTGGTGGAAGTTTGGTCGAG
This sequence comes from Eristalis arbustorum, assembly GCA_916610145.1. Classification (NCBI taxonomy): domain Eukaryota; kingdom Metazoa; phylum Arthropoda; class Insecta; order Diptera; family Syrphidae; genus Eristalis; species Eristalis arbustorum. Next base: position 10,544,002 of record OU744320.1, on the reverse strand, counting down.
CTAATGTGTTTGCCAGTTGCTCTTGATTGATGTTTCAATAAGTTTAACGTTTGTTTATGTATTATATACGAAATGGGAGTCAGTCGATGGCTGTCATTTTGTGTTTCATTCTGAAGAGGTGGTAGGCGCTAGTGTGTGACCTTAATTTGGCTGTTCAGCTCTCAGTTGTGGCAGGCAATCAATTCTTATTACTTGCGTGGTGATGATGGGTGTGGCTTCGTATTAGGTTTTTTCAAAGAGGAGGCAAGAGCGTTAAACCATCATTTTTTAAAGTGAGTAAATATTGAGGTCTTGAAATAGTTCCCATAGGTGCCTGCCCAGCCACGCTTAGTAGGTTTGATTTTCGATTTCGTTTGACAATCATGGTTTCGGTGGCATAGTGTGTATATGCGTCGTATTTCAAAATGTTTGATATACGCCGAACTGCTACTAATTGTCTCCTTAACTCCACAATACAAACTAGTGAAAGGACGCTGAGCTGAACTAGCGTCGTTAGAAGGCCAGCGAAAAGTTTCCTTTATGTGAGCCCCAAGTCACAGTGACATTAGGCCGTTTAACTGGATACACGGGACTCTGCCCTTCAGTGTCTGCTTACAGAGGAGGTGGATATTTCTTCAAGCAGTCAACTCCAATATCTAATCACACTTTCCTAAACTAGCAGCCAGACTGACAAGTTGTGCAACATCTGGCCTGACAATGGTCTGAATACAACCGATCTAAAACAAATGATCTCCTTGGTGAATTTGTGTGATGATATTTCTAGATTGGTGTTCGTCTGTGCGGTCGGTGTGTCTGTGCCAGTGGGCAAATGAAGATTTCGTCAATCTATATAGGTATACCATATAACGGACATTAATATGTGGGTACATCGCTATTCTGTGCATAAGGTTCGTAAATGTACACAATTTTCTTTTCATAAGTATAGGCAATGTTGCCCTGATGGAAGGCATGTCGAATCTTAAGCTTCGTGTTGGGTGCTTGGCTATATAATTCAAGGCAATGAAACGGGCAGTTCTTCCTTTTGAAGAAGGAATCTGAGCTTGGCGTATACCTGGCAATCCCCTGCGCCTACGCCGCTTAGGTCTATAAGAAAAAAGTTAGAGGATGAAAGAAACGAAAAATGATGTAATTAAGTTGGCCATCGAAGAACACCAAGCAGCAGCTTAGAAATCACTCTGATTCAGGATGAAGTCCTAGATAGAGTAAAAACTCGATAACTCGGTCTGGAAATGCAGAGGCGATAGCAAGAGCCCTGTGATCGACGCTAAATACAAAAATACCGAAGTCACTGATCAGGTTTAGTCGTTATAAGGTGCTTCTTTTGGGGTCCTCAGCAGAGTCTGCGCCATAGGCACGCATGCTTCACGACTGAACACAACACACAACGACATTTGTAGGAGCTGTAGACGTGAGGCAGAAATTGAATCTATCCCACATCCGATCTGCGAATGTCCAGCTCTAGCAAAGAGCACGAAACAGTACTTGGGCAAGCACTACTCTGCAAAGTTGATGAATTTGTGTGGCGAAGAGCTGGAAAACCTCGTAATGTTTTCAAACGCAGTAGTATGGTTCCAGTAGCATTCATAAAATCACGAGCACAATGAATTCAACTCGTTGGGCTTATTGAGCCGCGGTCGAAAAGTTGAGTTATCATAAGCAGTCTTCAAGCTCATTCGGTAGCGCAACTGTAGACCTCCGCTTACTGAACATAATTGACCGACGCAGAGGACGGCAGCTTTTTCAGACAAGGCGACGCGCTGTCATGAGACTTTTTCAACATCGTTCTTGAAGGAATTGTTCAAAACTCGAACGCCAACACCAGAGGAACAATCTTTCAAAAGTCCGTCCAACTACTAGCATATGACGACGATATTGACATTATCGGAAGAACGCAGCGTGCTTGGCGCTTTTGTAAGTATTGCAACGGAGGCCGCGAAGATGGGTTTAGCGGTAAACGAGGGTAAGACCAAATATATGCTGTCAACGAGAGAGAACACCCAACACCGACGTCTCGGTCAGAACGTTACAGCAGACAGATATAACTTTGAGGTAGTTAAAAACTTTGTCTACCTAGAAACCGCTTAGACAACGACACCAGCGCTGAAATCAAACGAAAAATAACTCTTGCCAATCGGTGCTTCTTTGGGCTAAGAAAGCAATTGGTAAACAAAGCCCTCTCTCGAACAACCAAGGTAACGCTTTACAAGACCTTAATCGTCCCAGTCCTGCTATATGGCGCGGAGGCATGGACTCTGTCAAAAACGGACGAATCAGCTCTTGGTTGCTTCGAGAGGAAAATTCTTCGGGTGATTTTCGGTCCTGTCTGCATAGATGGTGAGTGGAGGAGGAGATACAACGACGAACTATACGGGCTGTTCAGCGACATCGACTTAGCCAGAAGAGTGAAGATCCAACGATTGAGATGGCTAGGTCATGTAGAGCGGATGGAAACCAATGCTCCGGCCCGAAAAGTCTTCGAATCCACCCCCGAGAGACGGCGCAGTAGAGGAAGACCGCGACTCAGGTGGCGCACGCAAGTGGAAAGGGACCTCAACCAACTATGCGTGCGAAACTGGAGACAGCTAGCTAAAGATCGAGCTGGCTGGAGACGCTTGTTGGTTGAGGCCCAGGTCCACCCCGGACTGTAGCGCCACCTTTAGTAAGTAAGAGGACGGCAGCATGACCTCGTTTGTTTTGAAGATTGAAAAATGAGAACAACAATAGGATGATTTACTCAAAGGAACTTTTGACCACTGATCCCTTGTCCAGCGCCAGCGAGGTATTCAAAAATTGAAGGCGACAACCTTCAGGAGTGTTCACTTAAATCACTTTTCCATCTCACGAATGTCCCGCAAATAAACACTAAATGCCCCATCAACAACATGCGTAAAGTACCCTTTTCCCGTTTATTTCAGGGAACACCTTCATGAAACAAACCATGTCTACCACATCACACATGTCTCCCTCAGAGAGGCCAAAAATCAATCTTCACAAGCGACACGTCGCAGCCAACAAATCAGTGGCATTGAACTACATTCTGCTCGTACGACACGATTTCCAGATTGCTCATTAGAGGGAACTGCATCTGCTAACGAGCGAAAATTCATCAGCACCCGCTACCGCTCCATCACGTGTCAGCAATTCCTGTTCCTTTCAGCTCATTTAACCCTATCCATCGGTACAAGAAAATGTCATTTGTACCAACACGCCCGCCTTATCGGTGTGACTTGGAAATTTAATTGGTTTAATTGGAAAACACTACGACGCTGGAAGAGCGGAAGGAAGCAGCCGTGCCTTCTGAGTCTCATTTGTGATAACCTGAGCACAGGGGACGGCAAATGGCACTTTCATTAAAAATAATTAAAGTTTATAGCAATTTAAGATTTTTTCCTGCGTTTCTTTCATTTCAGCTAAGCCCTCGACGGGCTCTTGGTCAGAAATCACAGAGAGAGAGAGAGAGCTCAAAGGGAACTGGGTGCTTTTACTGATATCCGTCTGGCTAGCAGACCAACGAGTCGGGCCGTCACTGAACCCCGTTCGATGGGAGTGTGGGAGGATTGCCCCAGCACTCATTGTGCAATAGAGCGGTACCGTCACTGAGGGCACGGGCGCCACTTGAAGAGCCGACCAGCAGTGATGAGATGAAAGGCGGAGCGGAGCACACTCGAACACTCGAACACATGTACATTTGGAGTGGTGTGGAGCTTGCCTTTAACTACAAAGCACGTAGACGAGTGTATTCGGGCCCATTCAGCCAGAAAGTGTTCGTCCTTCGGGAAATGTACTTTCAATTTACAATATCTCCCCCTTTTTACACGTCATCTGACACTGTGTGTGAGCTGAGTTTAGTTTCTCTCGTTTATTTGATTACTGCTCGTATTGACGACCGGAAAGGGAAACATTTCTGAAAGCGGGACCACCGAGAAATCCTTGCCGGCACCACCTGCCCAAGGTGAGCCAACAACAAGCGGCTGCTTGTTCATGTGTGCCGCTGTGAGCTTGTGAGGTTGCTTAAGAACTTAATTTTTACACTTTTCACTTTTAGCACGTTAGTTCGTTTGACTTGCCGCCGGCTCACTTCAGTGGTTTCGCCTGCAAGGACACAACGTACAACAACTCGGGCAATCCACGTGATTAAGGCGACTGCATTTGTAGGACGACATCACACAAAGAGCTATTTTTAAATTTATCCTTTGAGGGCATACGATGGCATGTCGACGCTACATTACGGATACGTTCGTTCGATATATTTTATTCTATTTTCGATTTACCGAGCTTAGATACGTCTGCGAGATAGACACACAGTGCAGTTGCCTGGGAGTGGTTGTTGTTGCCGTGTAGTACCCTGCGAATCCCGTGGACACACGTGCATGTGTCTGTGCCGCCCCAGTGCTCTGTGGGAAGTCGGAAATATTATGTTGCTGGAAATTAATTGCGGAGCATTAATCTCAAAACAAATATACACGCGAAAGACAAACTTCACAGTGTAGGGACTTGCGAGTGAACACGTACACGCTTGGGTGGTGGAGGGAAATGCCTGGAAATTACGGTTGCCGGTCTATGAGCCGTGAAGGAACATTCAAATTGAAATAGCTTTGAAAATAGTATGCCACGCAGACGACGACGGAGTGCTTTAAGTGTATAACACTTTGTGTCGTAAACGTCAGTCGGGTTGCACGACGCTGAGGTTGCTTATGACAGCCGACAGGTACTGCGAAGGGGCAATAAAGAAAAAAAACGTATAATTGTTAATCTGAAGGGCGACACTGACATGAAGACGGTAGGAATTTCAAATGTCTGTGGAATGAACTTAAACTGAGTGAAGGCGTGGGGATATCCTCCGGAAGGGAACGAAAACGATTTAGGCACGTGAAAATATGCGTATGATTGACTGTTCAACAGTAACGCCTCTTGGAGGGGAGTAGGTACCGCACTCCCAAGGAGGCTCACGCTCAGTTGTAAGCAGAAATTCCTGGGAACAATTGAAGGGAATATAAGGTTACCAGAGAAATGTGGCATGGATTTGGAATTTTTCATTCAATTTAAAACGTCTTTAATTCAGTCAGTGGTAAATGAATCGTGATTCAAATTGAATTCCGCACCTATACTTGCCAGATATACTTCGGGGGCGGGTCGTCCGCAGACCTTAGCACTGCCTATATATCTGCTTATTATATTATATTGGGTCGTCTTGGATTGTTTACTGAGACTCAGGTTTGACAATCCGAAGTGGGAACAACCTCGAAAACAACGAAAACCGATGTAAGTATGTAGGACATCGGCGAACGCAGGCAACAGAGTCAGAAACAACTCTGCCTGACGGAGAGGTAAATATCGCCATGCTATCACCGCCATTAGCTAGTATTCCTAGTCTTCCTAGACCGGGTGTAGCTGTTACGCGACTGTCAACTCGCTACTCAGATATAATCCACAACGAATCAGTTGGGCGGTGCAGTTGGTCTTAGGCCTGCGCTGGCTTAGAGGGCTACGCGGTTTGAATCACAATAAAAGCTAAGTTAATACTTTTTATCCAGTTTCAAAATCTGGTCCAGTCACCATTTGCATTATTATCAAACGACGCTATTACTGAAGTTATCGATCAGTGACCGAACAAGGTCTAGGTGTGCAAGTGATTTCGCTGGCAACCCACCTACTTAACCTAACTACAACTGCAGGCAGACATTCAAAGGTATGCGCCAGCCACATGCTGACTGTCTATAGGCCTCTCCAAAGGCACTCAGTAGTCTGATATGCAATTTCAGTAAATAGGCATCTAGTTGAAGTTTCTCGCAGGTAGAGACTAACAGTTCAAGGGTCTGAGCTTGCCGCACCAGATCACTAACGGCTCAGAGGTAGTCGGCAAGGTGGGAGCTGTAGAACTAGCCAGAAAAAGAGCCAAAACCTACAAATCCTAAACAACCCTCTTTCCGGGTTGCTAAAGTGAATGACAAGATCATAGAGGACTCTAAAAAAAATGTGAAAGTCTCTGATCTCTGATACCACTGGCATACTCTGGGTCAGGTTCAACAGTGCAAAAACCGACAAGCTCCTTCGATGTGATAAAAAGTTGCTACCGATTGTAGTTAGATCACCATCAGACCATAACAATCTGAAGTAGTTTATATTCAGTAACAGTGGTTCAGTATGTCCAGTACCAAACGGATTGTTTTCTCCTGACGGTGGAATCGCTGGCTCCTTACGATAATGCGGCTTATGCTAGCGCTGTTTAGTTCGTTGATATTGTTGAAGAAGTGAGTCCCTCGGTGTAACTATCATTATGTCGATTTCTAGTTAATCTTCATCTATGTAGCTTCAACAAAAACTGCAGAAGTCTAAGCAAACTTGTCGTCCACGCCACGGGTCACCACACATATTAAATTAAGTTTCTAAAATTTAGTTCTGAGGTTTAAGTTTACGACGGAACGGCACTCAGAACCCAAGAGCCTGCGTTTAAAAATAGAAGACGCCACACAAGTTTTTTTTTTCGTTTTTGTGGTGCCTGTCGTACTATCACATCAGTAGCAGAAATTTAAGTCTCTGGCCTCTGTTGGTTTCTACTTGTTTGGCATATAGTTCTAAAGGAGCAAGATAAAGGTTTATGTTAACAACATCTGACGGAGTGGTTTTTAGCACTCCACATGTAGGCCAGTCTCTGCACCTGATTGAGTGCATTTCAGTTGGCAGCTTTGTTTGGTGCTGTCCACCAAACTAAGTCTGCAGTCGTGTCAGTCTGAGTTAAGTGACTTTCATACCATCTGAAGTAATATGAAGTGAAAATGGGACTAGCCAACGAATCACTGATCTAGTCTCTGCCCAAGTCACTGCAATTGGAGTTTTATGGTTATGATGGGATCACAAAAAATTGCGATGTACCTCTTATGAGGTGAGTGAGTTATCAGTGGTTTGGTATTCTGTTTCTGAATAAAAGCTCACAGGAATAGCTGTGAATTCGTACTAATGCCATTCATGTGCTCAAAAGAGGATTAAAAACAGAGGGAAGTCAATGGAAAGGACAAAGGAAGAGAGAAATTCTCACAAATTCTCAAACTCTAAAAATTGTCCTAAATTTACTTTTTAATAATATAATTATACAGCCCTTAGGGGGCCAGGGCCTAGCTTCTCAGCAACCACTCGTGTTGTGCGTGCTATTGTTCTCTCACGAGTGGAAGGGATCTACAGTTTAATGCCGAATCCAAACGGCTTGTTTTTTTAGTTTTTACTTTCCTCATTCTACCAATAGAATCTACCCACGTCAAGCCTCTTACCTAACCCTTTTGAACTCCTGGAGATCGTTACACTGACAGTAAGAGCCTTATATCCCCGATTCGCGAACCCTATGAGGTTTAAATGAACTAATCCCCTACCACATTGATTCGATTGTCCGTGCTTAACTATAAGGTGAATTTAATGTATTTTGTAGTAGTGCTCATAGTTTTAAATTTTTTAGTTACTTACTGTGTCAAGCTATTGTCCCTTTTGTAAGCTAGGGAGAAGACTGCTTGTACCCATTGATGAACAAATAAATGTATTTCTATTCATTTGAACTTCGGCGATCCTTGGTCTGTACGACAAAAATAATTTTTCACAACTCCACCTCATTGGAGTCACTGACAATGCTCAAGAAGTATTCCTGTCTCGAAAAGCTTTTCAAACTGGGCCGTTCGGCATAAAACTGTAGCGTAAAACTTCCACACGTGAGAGAACAATCGCACGCACCACCCGTATTATATTCATCTTACAACTTCCTTTTTTTTTTTGCCGCCACTGTCTATATATTATACTATAGTCGTTCAAAAGGAAAACAGAATGTAGAGTTTCTTTTGAGGTAGTCGATACCCATGCAGTCAATATCTGATTCATGAGAAATTATATCCTCTTCAATTGTTGCATCCATGAGTACCAGAGTAAGCGATAAATGTCATCCTTTTCATGAGCACAGTTCTTTAGTACAGCAGTATCAGTATCCGCGAAGTCCTTTGAAGTGAAATTACGGAAACCGAGATGAATGCGGTGATATAAACCAAAATTCGTGGGAAAAATCTCAAAAGAGGAAACAAATCACTGACATGTGCTGATTTTAGATGAATGAACAGTTTCTGTTTCTTGGTGAACCAGATATTCTGAACTCAAAGGGATTCTAGTGGTTGATAATTTTCTCAACTCATGGAACATCGACTAGCAAGTATAATTATGAATTTGGATTCTTTGCGTTTGACCTTGCGAACATTCAGGAGGGCAAACGTCGACCCTGACCATTTTCTCGTCGCAACAAGATTTAGTGCCCGACCATCCAATGTTAGAAAGCTGCACCAGCCAACAAGGAGAAGCTTTGACATTGGACGCCTGAGCACACCGGAGGCTGCCAGTGCCTCGCGAAGAGCAACTAAGTGAGAGACTCTCCGGTATGCCTACGTCGAACATCAACGCCAGCAATATGTGGTTGCATTGCCGCTTTGCCATCAAAGAGGTAGCGGGAATCCAGCTACCACCCACGACAAGAAGCCCGTGGTATGATGACGAGTGAGCAGAAAAAATGTGCAACCGACTAGGGATACCAAAAAGCGAGCTGGAAGGAGGAAGAAGAAAACCTCTACGCCTGACGAAAAGGTCTCTCGCAACCGCCCAGCTCAAAAAAGCAAACGATTTGTCCTCAGGCTTTGCGACGGCTAGGGTAATCTAGTTACGGCTAAATAGGGAATAGTCGAACAGTTGCTTAGCGGGCCAAACCAGAGAGTCAGACGGGACCCCGGCCCGACTAGTAAGTAAATATGATCGAATTCTGATTTATCAAAGAGAGTCGAACGACATGAATTGACATTTGAAAGCCCTGATGCAGCTTTACGAAAGACATCGTTTCCTACCCGGCGTGTAGATGGGCTTAAACGCGAAACGACACAGTAACCGTACAGAAAAGACAAAAACATCATTCAATAACATCCCCCCAATTGTGTGGTAGCTGAGGCGTATGTGGAATATTTCCAAAAAAAAACGAATTCCTTCCCGAGCTCGTCGTATAGTTCATATCCATTTCTTCAAGGCAAGCACCATTGCCTAAGGACATGCGATATTCTCACAGACCCACTGGATCATACCAATCCCCAGCATGCCATCGATTCTCCTTCGGCTTGCTGACTGCCAACATTGGCACAGTAATCAATCCGACAAAATGAACCTTCACATGGCCACCATTCAAAACCGGTAACAACGCGCTAACAAACTTTCGCAAGGCATTGTGTCATCAACCTCGTTTGCGGGTAGGATGTGCGTCCGTGATCGAAGGCCGACTCGTTAAAACTCTGCAATCTTCCACGCCCATCCAGGCAACGATAGCGCCAACGAATCAATAAAATTAAAATCACGCCAGAGCCGTTGCCATCGTTATCAGACGTGGTTCTGTACACCTGCAGTGCATCCCGGTGCGGGCTATTGCAATCGGTAAACGAGCATACCCATCTCTGCCAGGAAATCGCAGTTGATTTGATACAATCAATCAATGGGAGCTTCAGAATATCCTCCCCCACCGCCGACCGAAAGTTCTGAAAGCGCAGATTGGCATGAAGTTGTGTATTCCCCGTGTACACGGTGACACAGCAGAACCTCCATGCATACTCGTCAACAAAGCAATCAACGTTTTGCTTGTCCCTGTCGTTCGTTATGGCTCCCCGGCTGACGTTTGGCTGCCAAAGAATTCGACATGAGGATAGAGTGCGCATTCACGGGTATGATCCCGGATCAGACACATCATGTGGGTGGGTGTTCCAGAGTGCACTGGGTCAGTTGTGTAAGAAGTTATGACACTTGCAAATACGTCACTCAGACGTCAGACATCCCAGGATGCATCTCAAACATAAGCAGACACTCATCTGCCCCAAAGAACAACCCAGTGACCGCAGAAGAAGGCGAATGCGTGCAGCGGAACTGGGTGAGTCAGAATTTCTGTTCAATTTCGCGCTCCTTGCCGTTTCAGGGATCACGTCAATTTGTAATTTATTCGATGATTTATTGATTCCGCGGTTTGATTGATTTATTATGATTTCATTACACTCCGAGGCGAGATGACTAATGTCCCCTCAGCGTCTTGAAAGCAGCTAATTTTTTGCAAGCAAGGAACACCACCCGAACTCTGGGCCAAATCATACACACCCACACTCGCACTCACAGCAGTTTACAGCCCCATAAAATTATACACTTTGGCGTTCGTCTTTTCCGTCCCTACGCAGCGTGCAGCATATTCAAATGATAGCACTCCTCCTGGCCTGCGAATAACGAGTGGGTCAGATGTGTATCAGTCTCGTATATCAAAAAAATATCCCGAATCTATCCTTTTTTTTATTTGCTAATACCATCCTTCCATATGGCTTCCTTGGTCCACCAGCAGAAGGAGCCGTGTTTTATCGCACACATCCTGCAGAGCGGCGAAGTGGGGCAGCGACCCGCTGAAAATCGATTCAATTAGGCGTAGTTAAGAACACTCAACACCCAGCTTTGAAGGAATCCCGCCGAATTTCCATAAAGGATCACTCGTTGGCAGCATCTCCTCCCCTCTCTCGCGGCAACGTTGTTATTTCAAGGATATACATACATATGCCGTGTTAAAACGACTGGAAATTATTTTCGCATGGACATCTTATCGAATTATGTGCGTCTCAATGGCCGAAGGGACTCGGCTCGGGGGCGTTCCATTGATGGGGCAAACAGGGGCAGGCGGTGCTCTTGGCATGGCGCTAAAAAGGGTATAATCGTTGAAAAGCACTAAAGAATTGGGATCACTTTTAGTTTCTCCCGCCCTCCATTTCCCCACTTTTTTCTATTTTCTGCATTTTTGTGCCAGTTTTTTTTCTTCTAGTTTCCACTCGGTTCAAGGACGATGACGGAGAGAGGGAGTGGTGGACGTACATCCCCAGAAATGATGGGATTAAGGCGAGTGAAAGTCCGCAACGTTAAACACACGCACCAGCAAAAAAAAACAAAAGCAGTTTGAATCACTCTAGATGTGGTCCAATTGGGAGGCGGCAAGTGGGTTGGTGTTTTGTTCATTTATCTCCTTTGTCTACGGACTTAGGACGTACTTAACAAACAACTCATCAAAGTTCCAACGGGTGGTATTTGAAAAATTTTGTTTGGAATTTTTTTTTTGACTTTATTTAGGTATTTGGGTCCTTTTGATGTGAACTAGATTCGATATTGAGTCCTTTTTCTGTTTCCACTCGACAGACAGACAGACACACTCGCCCGTCGACGGGAGCAGACTTGATAATGATATTTGCTAATGGACTGGATGGAGGATGTTTATTGAGGTTTTTGCGGATCGACTATGGGAGCGAAATTAATGAGACAATATGCGTGGACAGGGTTCAACGAATTTAGTAATTAGTTCGATGGTGGGTTGCGTTTGATTATTTGGGACACACCAAGTTGGGGGCAACCGCACATTCCCGTCTTCGAAATGGTAAGTTGTGGTCGCTTGTGCGCCGGGACCCTTTCAGGTTTGATATTTGAGAACATTCCACGAGGGAACCCGTTGTGAAATCATTGATCCCTTGTGCCAGTGGCGGTGGCAGGCGGTTGGGCGGAAGATGGAGATGGGTCTGAAATGGAATATCGGTTTTTGGGTAAAGACCATTTGATCTCTCAGAAAACTCATTAGAGGTGAGCCTTTTTGGTGGTCGGTGCGTTGCAGGAGCCTGATTAAAAGTCATTTCTTCATTTCCAGGATGTTATTAATTTTTAAAGCTGAATTTCTAAAGCAGCTGCTGTATGATGAACAATCGGGATGTATCGCAGTCACAGACGGACTTCTTGCAATTATGGTTTTTGGTTTATCCCCAAATATCCGTTTCTATGAACAAATGAAACACCATTTCCTTCGGCGGAAATTAAACAACGAACTTACATTTACGATGAAAAAGAGAAGAAGTGGAGGCAGTAGGTCCTTTGGCCGAATCAATGTACTCAGCAATTTATGAGCCGCGAAGTGTGTGGTCTAGTCTTTGGGGAGGGTTCCTTCACCAGCACTTTCCCGAGGTGGAAAAAAAAGGTTAGTCATTGGAAACTGTTTGCGAAAATTGATGAACTTTATAAATATCGAAGAAAAGGTTAGGTTAGGCTAGGTAGTAGGGATTGATTGCTAAGGGCAGTCACATTAAGGCCAGAGTCCCACGCCCCCACGCCCATTGTAATACATTTTAATACCACGTTAGGACTTCTCCTAACACTGGAATCAGTTGGTGCTTCTAGTGAAGCTATTTAGCTGGCCTATGCTGGCACTGTTTAGCTCATTAAGGCCGCTGAAGTAGTAGGCTTCTAGGTGCTGGAAATCGAAGAAAAGGTTGGATGTCTTTTGGCTGAAGCTTTCTCTGAAATTGTCATAAGACAGTTCCTTTGCCAGAAATCCTTTTCATCAAAAAAATACTCTGACTCTATTTGATATAACTTGGGATTTGACTCGCTATTAAAACGATAGGTGGTGTTCCTCTTCTTCGTTAAGAGTCCTCTTTAAAATCATGAAAATCCTGCCATTTATACTCTTTAGCGCAGAGTGCCAAAATGAGAAGTGGCTATTTGAAGTCTGCAAATACTCATATGCAACACCCATACCTTAAAAATTTGTCACTGACTTAAGTGGCGCCTACCTCCTCGTCAACTGCAAAATATTTAATAGTCTTCAAGCTTCGAAAATATTCTTTCCAACTCTCTTTCTTTCTTGAATACAACTCATAATCTTCCCGCCGATTGAACTATTCGTAAGATAAAGCGCTGCCAGTTTGGTGGTAAGATTTATAACCCTGCATATATCGAGGGAGCACCCCTCCGTACACTCTACTATCCTTGACAGATTCAAATCCATACCAGAAATTTTTGACTCCTCTTCGCACGGTGGGCAGTTCTCTGCAAACTTCAAAGGTGAACTGAAGATGGCCAAAGGCGTGGATGCGGTTGTCGATTTCAAGGCCGAAACATTCAAATGCGCGACCATCAAACCTCTGTAGTGATAAAGTAACCCCATCCTGGCTAAAATGTAGTATCAATCACAAAATGATAGCAGTCACTGTTAGCACTCAGACTTCTCTGCAATCCCCTGAAATTCCTGAAGTATTCTAGCTTTCAACTTATGTACCTGGTAAGGGGCACTGTGACATCACAAAAGAAATTTTCTCCGAATCTCAGAACTGTCATCGGACCTTACCAGGCAATCCGGCATCCAAACTCAGGCAACCAGACATTCCCTACTAAAACTACTATAACTATAGCTCTGTACATGCTAACCCCATTAAGCAATCCTTTTTATCGTTAGAACCTTAAAATATCTTTTCGGATTTCGGCGTGAGTTTTTACTGATGTGGAACGGATGTTTACGGATGTGAACACTATACGAACTCTAATTACGAATGCTATATTTTATCTATATAATGTTACTGTGTAGTGTCCCGTCATTTGTAGAGTTGACAGGATATAAATTGCTGGCAAAATTGAAGATTTGAGGGTTTATAGTTTCATCTCATGGGGACTATAGCAATCATAACTGAACCTCAATTGATGCCATTAACAGGAGAGATTCACTTCTTCGTAAAATACCATTGATATATGTAGGTCCTGGGGCTAAAAAAGAACGGACGGAATTATGACCGTGCTTTTTAGACTTTTGATAACAACTAGCTTTTGTTAACCCACGTACATTCCGAAATCAGGAAAACATTTTGTCGATGCCTAGAAACACGTTCATTTATGTCAAACAAGACGTGCGCTTGTTGGTGGATTTTTATACCTTCCGGGAGGACAAGTTTTCAATTGACAACATTACAAGGAGTTAGGTTGCTGTTGTACATGTACATTACAATTGGACAACGTCGTCGTGTGTCACTTAATGATGAACTTGACATTATCAGTTTCTCATCTCATTTCTGTGAGAATAATGGGTCACTGGCGTTACACATGTTATTTGACTGTGGAGATATGGGTTTGACTTATTTCTGTACATTTTTGAAGCAAAAATCATTGCAACTAATTAGATAAAGGAAATTAACGGCTAATCGTGCCAAAGTAGAATAATGATGTGACAGACATATACAGTATCGTACAAAACTAAAACAACCCCTAGCAAACAATGCGACATCTCTTAAAAAACGCTAAGGAAAGCATTAGGAATAGTTGAACATGCTTTTGCTTTAATCTGAGCAATGCATCTTTTTAGCATGGACAAAATTGCGTAGTCTGGCTTATTCAATGGCTCGTTATTCCATGCACCTTCCATTGTCTCGTGTTTGTACTCCACGCTTTTGCATTGGTTCCAGTTTATTTCCCCCTTTCGACAAAATCACACAAATTCTCTACTGAGATATGATCTAGAGACTGCACAGTCTAATACAGAATCTTGATAATGTTCGCATCAAACCAGGTTCCGACTACCTCACTGTTGTGCTTCGGATCATTGCTCTGTCGAAACCTCCACATCAATGGCATCTACCTCTCAGCATAAGGCCATACAGCCGACTGTCGTATCTGCAAATACTTAAATCGCTCCATAAGACCATTAAACTAAAGATCGGCCCTATCCTCAACCAGAGCAGCAATCGCAGACTTAAGCTTTGTCATGGTAATTTCAGTGTCTAATAGATCCTTAGTATTCTTAATGATGGTTGTTGGTTTTTTTGTAACCCAGAGTATACGAAATGAGGCAACAAATTACTTGACACAATTTTCCCTTTAAGAATACTGTTTTTAATTATGGGGGTACTTGAGTTCTATCCGATCCTGTAGGTATTCAAGTTCAAGTTCAGTTTATTTGTAGTTTGATTTGTACAGTTTAAAATATATCGATCATGTATTATTTTAGAGATACAGAACAAAAGTTCTTTACAACTAAGATAGTTTAAAGTATATATAATAAGAAAATTTTAATACATTAATAGGAAACGTTAAGGGAAAAACACTACAATCAAAAACCCCTATTATGATTCTTACAACTAATGACTCTTATAGCTAAATTGCACCTAGGCCCAACTATGCAACATGCAAGAACGATATAACTATGTATAACATCATAGCTTTAAAATATGATGATTTTTCCTTAATTTAAGATGTTACGAATAAGCTCGCTATCAGAATGAGAGCATTTGCTTAAAAAATGTTGGTGTAATTTATCAATGATATGTGACATTGTATTTACATTTGCTTTTTCATGAAGCCTCATAGTAGAGAAATGCCAGGGCAGATTTAACATTAACTTTAGCACCTTGTTTTGACATATTTGTAGTTTCTTGATGTGAGATTTGGCACAGTCGGCCCACACAGGTGCACCGTACGTTAAGACTGGTTGAAAAATCGTTTTGAAAATTAGTAATTTGTTATCAATAGAAAGTTTTGATTTACGATTGATAAAGGGATAAAGGATTTTAATGATTAGGTTTGCTTTCTGAACCGTACTCAATATATGTTTTTCAAATGTGAATTTTTTATCGAAAGTAACTCCTAAGTACTTGCAGCTTTCAGACCAATCTATGCTGGCCGACTTCAATTGTAGGTTTGTTTGAGGTAGGAATTGCTGTTTTCTGCGTCGAGTAAACCACATAGCCTGAGATTTATCTGCATTCGGTTTGATTTTCCATCTGAAGCAGAATAATTGAAACGCATCAAGTGCATTTTGAAGAGAATTTAGCGTGTCTTGTGCTAATATATTGGATGAAAACAGGGCTGTGTCATCAGCGAACGAAGCTAGGAAAGTGTTACCATTAGGTACTGGTATATCGGACATGAAAATATTAAATAAAATGGGAGCCAATACCGAACCTTGAGGAACTCCAGAGTGAGTGGTATATAATGATGACTGTAGGTATTCAATTCGCTTGTTTTGGCTCAATGGGGGAATTTTTTTAAATAATCTCCTTGGAGTTCCTGAGTATATTCTCATATTAACATGTTTGTCAATATTTCAGTAATTCGGACGGAAATGTATACAGAAAAGTGCTCGAAGCAAATACTATTCTTCCGTACCAATGCTGTATGTTGGGGTGATGTTGATGCTCATATTTGCTCAATCAAAAGAAATGAGGGGACTAAGCTCTACCTAGAAATCCATACACGACATCAGCAGTCCTATCACACACCTCTTAGAAATGAGACCAACGCTTCTTGATGTGCATCAAAATCAGACACACAATATTCCTGTCTTCCTGGCAAGACACCTTGCGACTATGAAAATCAGTGCTTCAAGAAATCGTGTCAACTGCATCTGTCTTCATGGCATCCCATCAAATCCCAATTTCCTGCAGCTGCCGCCATTCCACCACCCGTCGTCCTAGAAATCCATCCAATTTCCAGTGACACTCCAGCATCCCAGATTGAAATGAGGAGTCACACTCGCAGGGAAGCGAAGACTCCTCCTCCTGCTACCGCTCAATACATCACTGGTGTTATAATACACTTGTTTCACTAAAAGCATTCCACTTTCTCATCAGCGACTTTCAAGCGGATCCTGATTTGAGTGAGAAGAAAAAAATTTAATAAGAAAAACTTTTCCAATGACGGCGAACGCGACACAGTGCGGCGTAGTGTCGGTGAATAGATCTTTCCCAGAGATTAGTTCATAAGCCTCACAGTCTACCTTTGTCACCGCAAGGCTTCCAGGACGCCGTCCCCTTGTCTATGCCCAATGCCCTACTTCCACTTCCTCCGCCACCACGTTGTGTGTGTGTTTGTGTCGGTTATGTTTGCTTTCCGCCGAAGGAAATGCAAAACAAAAATGTACACAAAACGTCTTCGCAGCAAGTTGAAATAAAAACGTACAAATAGAACGCCAACGGAAGGGCCACAACCGCACAGAGACGAGCAGGAGGCAGCTCTAGCTCAAGAAATTCATATTTTATTTATGGACAGCAGTAGGGAGCTTCCTCCGGCTCACGGGCGAAGCAATATTTTCTTTTTTAATGTCATTCCCTCGTTCCCGTACAACCTGGGCTAGGGGTTGCCCTTCGCGTCGTGTCATTCAGATATGATTGCCTTTTCTGCTCACAAGTCAACGCGATGTTCGCTTTTCCCGTAGCCCTGCACACACAAACACACAGAAGGACAAGAATATTCATGATGTTCAATCCACGTAAAAATTCAGAAACTGCAGAAACACATCTTCGTGGCATAGATACGCCGGTCCGCAATTTGCTGGCGGCTTCCTTTCCAGTTTCTTAACTAAAACCACAAGCAAGAATTCCAGAAGAGATCTCTCTTCTCTCTCCCAACGAAGTTGAGGTGTGGCGGATGACGGGTGGGTGCGGGAATGGAGGCGCACTGGCAGGATGGCAGGATATCGCTTGAAGGGAATAGCCACAGTCTATGGTTTGGCGCTGCACATTATACCGGATTCTTTGAGAGAGTATTTTGCACTCAACAAGAAAAGTTTCTTGGCCCATACAGGACGGAACGATTTTCTTAAACTGCATACTGATAAAAGTTACGTTGCCGACGGCCATTTCCCATTGCCCACATTCCACAGCAGCAATCCAAACCGATCCCCTAATCAGGCAGGCAGCCATCATCTACTGCGCTGCTTGGTAGGTACGACTTGCAGAAGGAAATTGCCGCATCCACATCAGCAGGAACATGCATTCCTTCTCCTAAACTGTTTCTGGTTAAAGTTTAAGACTTCAAATGGCTCCGAGTGAAAGAGGACGAACTTTCTGACCTCATTTTCATGGTACACATGGAAAACAAATAATACAACGAAAGAGCGCAGGAAAAAACCCAGAAGGAAACAAAAAACAAAACGATGAAAATATTGAAAAGGAAGCAGAGAAAAAGGAGGAAAAAAGGAAAAAAAACCCGCACTGAAATGCCATCGCCACCATCATCGTCACCATCGTCCTGGAGGAGTTGAGTACAAGGAGCATCTCGAAACCTTAGCCGTCCTCGTCCTGACCGAAGGAAACGTCTGCACTATCAACTCTAATCTTGAGAACAGCCATAAAAAAAATATATTTCAGCTCGGCTCCCATTAAAAATGGATTCCTGAGACCAGCTGAGAAGCTGTTGTCCTGTACACCTTTTCATTTCGCCCGCCAGCATGAATCGACAGTCCAGCAGTCACTCTCCATCCTACCTTCCTGCAGTCCCTTCCTCCGACAACCGTGGCGTCCAATGGCGGAAATTAATTTTCCAACTAATTTTGCAGAAAGGTATAAAACTTTTAATAAGGTTATGGTGATTATTAGTTAGACTTGCGGCTGGATGATGAAGGTGATGATCCTTGCGGAACATAGTAAAATTTTCGCAGTCCAACACTTTATTACAGTTTCTCTCATTTTTTTCTTGTTTGTTTTTGTGGCCCCCTCCTCTTAGAGTCGGTGTGCTTAAGAAAACAAGGGCGGCAACTTGAAAGGATCGCTGTGGCAGACGTGGTTTTTTTTTTCCTCTCTGCTAAAGCAACATTTTATCACCGAACAGCACCGGTGGAGGGCGACGAAGTTTCGAGGGGGATGGTGGCGTGTAAGAAGGGTTGAATTGTGTAGTAGTCATTTTCGTGGTAGACTTTTGTGAAATTAGCAAAATAAGTACTTAAAAAGGGACCTCTGTCACTTTGCGCCCTTTGTTTTGGCTGAGTGGCTTGAAAGTGCTTTGTTTTCACTTTCACGTGGTAAATGGTTTTGTTTTTATCGCCGCTAATGGTGAAGTGATGGAAAATTTATGTCACCGCCTGGATCGTATTGTGTTTTTATCTGTCGGACGGGGGGTTGAGGTGAAAATGGGTGATACAGAGGTCGTCCGGCTTACGTTTTAGCAAAATCCTGCATGTGCTAAGTCTAAACACTTAAAAACCCTACTTGACTCTTAGAGAATATGTTAACTAAGTACCCTCAGAATGCCAAGAGGAACGGGGTTTAGTGGCTGACCGTCATCGTTTTTTTACATACATAGAGCTCACAATGTCTACAAAAAATGTTGGACCTAAAAAATGTTAAAACAGGTTAAGTGTGTTTAATATTGGAAGCTATCGCACGCTTATGTATGTAGGACCGGGAAATAGAGGTGAAATACTATATTAATTGCCCAGACTTTGCAATGTCAACAATATGGAAGAGGTGCAAATAGCGAATGAAATAAAAATTCCTCATTCTCCCTAATCTTCTATCAGTTACATTTTCTCTTTGTGTGGCGCTACAATCCGGTTAGCTGTCTCCAATTTCGCACGCCAAGATGGTTGAGGTTCTTCTCTACTTGGGTTCCCACAGGTTCGGATTCAAATATTCTTCGGGCCGGGCCGAACTCAGTTGCATTTACTGAGTCAAGGGAACTTTTGTTGTGTAAGCATCTAATTTATTGCTACTAATTAAAAATACATTAAATCATTGTGTCGCCCTACATGCTGAATTGTTCACGCATTTTGAGGCAATCGCAGAAAACGTTCGAAATTAAACACCGCATGCAAACGATGACATTTCTCGAACACAGCTAATTTTCATTGCGTACTAACCTTACTAACTAGGTAAGGTTGTAGTGGCTGCCTGCTAAGGGTTGTCACATTTAGGCCAGAGTAGGCCCATTGTGATACCACGCGGATTGACTTCTCCTAATATCGTAACCAGCTGGTGCTTGAAGTGAAGCAATTTAGCTGGCTCATTGAGGTTGTTTAGGTAGTAGGCCCCTAGTTGGAGGAACCTACGACTAGCCAGAGCGTTGCAAGAACAGAGTAGGTGATGAGAGTTTTCTTCCTCCTCTTCATCCATGCAGCTTTTGCAGAAATTATTATAAGGAGGAACCAATCTTGCGAGCATTAGTGCCGTGCAATTGGCATAGCCTGTTATGACTGGTTATGACTCCTATTAGAGTCCTCAATAAGTGCTTGTTGAGTCTGAGTAGACTGAGTGACCGTTTTAATCCAGAATTCTTTTGTTTTAAGGCAATTGGTGCCTCCTAGTCATTTGTTGTTAGTGGTTTTAATTGTGTGAGTCTTTAAAATATGATAGGCTGTAGCGATCCGCAGGGAAAGTGGTACCTCGGCTATTGATAGGGATGAGGTTGCACCACACCTGGCGAGTTCATAGGCCTTGCAGTTTCCTGGTATGCCACAGTGTCCCGGCAGCTACATCAGGTGAATGTTAAAATGCTCGGCCATCTCGTTAAGAGACAGCCTGCGATTAAGGGATGTTTCTGCCTGAATACGCTGCAGTAATCAGGGAGCTTCAAAGAGATAGCAATCTTGAGATCTTGGGAAAATGAACCCGCACCTACCCCTTCGTTAGTCTTCGATCCATCTGTGAAAATACGCAGAGGATCATCCAACGTCGGCCTATCAGACATCCAGTCCGATCTAGAGGGAATGCTGACCGAGAATTTCTCCTCGAAGATAGCCTGGGGTATTAGGCGGTCAGTGTCGCTAGGAAGGAAGTTGAATTCCTTGAGAATGGTTGATGTACACCAAATCTTGCATTTCGAATTTTTCTGTTAGAAGCTACTTCGTCCAGATTATAAAAAACATTCAAGTATAAGCCTATACTACGTCAATTTTTTTCTTATGCTTTTGGGTTGCCTAATTTACATTTACATAATTTATTGCAATCACTCATCACAACACATCTGTTTTGCGAGTTCGAGAATGTCATCGGTAAGGTATTCTGCCTGCCGTTTGTCCACTATTCAAGTGAACGTGGACCGAGTGAGTGAAGTGACCCCGTATTCCACGACAGGGGTGTAAGGATTACTATGAAATTCTATTCTTGACCTAGATTCCAATTGCTTGATTTTTCTGATCCTTTGTGCGGTTTGAGTCTTCAGTATCATCAAATACCGAAAAATGAAGCTCGGTTATTAAAGTGCATTTCACAAACATTAAAGTACACAAGAAAGTGATTTCGAAAACTGCAATTCAAACTACAAGGAACATCTAAAGTAATCAGATAAAAAGCAGCGCTTTCACTCGCAGATGGAAGCGGCCTAATTAGAAGATACGCAAGCATATCAAACTGACTTCACAGGCATCTAAGTCTCTCTTCTGCTACTCCGAATCTACTCCACAGTGAATATTTCCTATCTGATGAAGCTGGCAGAGCAGACGCGCACTCTCTTTTGAATCATGAAAAATCTGCGCATTTAATCGAGATAATTCTCAAAGTTCAAACGATATTCAAAACACCTACAATCTCCCGCGGACCAGGATACCAGCAATGTCCTTGGTTGTTTGTTTGCATGTTTTCTTCTTTTTTTTTTTAATTTTGATAAACTGCAAATAACATTCGATGTTCATCTTCATTAATTCCCCCGGCCACTGCAGCCCCCGGTGACCAACAGGCCAACAAAGACGAATTATCTCAATTAGACGTTACTTTGTCGAGTGGACAAGACGAAGAATCGAGGGAGAAATGACGAAGGAGCAAACTTTTTTCGCCACTCACCGAGTGAAGAACGAAGACGGAGCGGAGGTACTCGAGAACACAAAAGCAGAAGGCATCACAAAAAAAAGTAGTAAACTTCAACATAATGAATCCTTAAATGATTGAAAACTTCCCATTTATTCCGCTTCCTTGTGCTCGATCCTTGAAGGCGATACAGACCGCGCGAGCGGTGGTCGGAAATTTCCACCCTAATGGATGACAATGGACAACGACCACGACGACGACGACGACAACATAAAGATGAAGAGATTCTTGTTTGCCTCCCCTCCGTGGATGACCAAAATATTTGTTACGTGGATGGTCCATCATTCGCTTGAAGTGTGTCCTGCACGGGCAGACTAATGCCTTACCAATGCCGCCGTGCTGTTGACGGTCCTAACAACGAAGAGGTTTCGGTTGCCATTCCGAAGCCAATTATCCAGAAGGAGTCCGTGTGCCACTCTGCGTCTCATACGAGTGCGCACACAAACACTCACTCGGAGAATAATTAAAAGGACCTTAGTGGGTCACGGGTCCGTAGTCTTTGCCTCCTCGGCCCCAGCACACATAGTTAATGGACATTGTGTATTGATATCTGTAGCTAAGTTGCTATGTGTGCGGCGAAAGGATTAGCCGAGGCAGCTATCTTGTGGAAGACGTGGCCAGCTCTGTCGGCATCCGGTGTCATGGGGGCACTCTGCCATTTATTATGGGACGAGCATATGACCGATAATATGAATGTGCGCTTGGCATATTAAGTACATACACATGTAGGCCTCAACGCCCTCAAATATGCATGCGGCACCAGGGAGTGGGGCGTAATTGCTAATCTACCTTTTCTCGAAATCTTAATTACAATAAAAGGGATAGCTGATAATAAATTCATGCTAAGTGCAAGAGTGTCCTTCAATATTCCCCAGTGGGCGACTTGTAGCACGGCACCAAGGGTCGACACCACTCACCAGAGCAGTGACTTGCCGACTCGGTCGGTCGGCCGGCTCGAGGGGCGTGGGACTTGGAAGAAAGCCGACGTCTAAGCAGGAGATAAATGTGGGCCATTAATTGAATGCATACGGCCCCATTCGGTCGAGGGTATATTTATTGTTTCAATATGTGCGAGTATTTATGTGACCGGACGACTCGCAGGCCGTGTCCTCGCATGTCCTGCCTCCCCTTTGAGTGGAATATATGGGGACGGCTATGCTGGCATAAAGGTAATGTGAGATATGTGCAATGAATATCTACGACCAGATTTCAGGATGCCTCCGAAGCTTTTCAGAAAAAATTAGCCTACAGGAGTTGAATTAATTTCTGCGAGAGAGGTTAGGGTTCCTAATGACGAGACACGAGGATGGGCCCCCGGGAAGGGAGGAGTGGGAATTCTTTAGACTTGCCATTGTCTGAAAAGCCGCTTTTCCATTGGACGGTAATTATGTTCCATCCCGCAAGGCACATTCATTCTAATTCATGGCCTGTAACGCAGACTTGTAGTGGAGATAAAGCGACTGATGTATGAGTATGTCGGGCATAAATGCTTACATTGATTCGGGCCGTTCCCTTTGTGTGTTTGAGCAACCCTTTGAGGGTAACAGAGAGATTATAATTATAACCCTGATTAAGAAGATGACGACGATCGGCTGATAGTTTGGCGTTTAACAAAGGATTCAGTGTGTTTTCACGTCGGCCAGCTGGAGGGTGGTGCGAAGCCATTCCGAGGATTCTTGGCTCATGTGGGAATGTCGTCAACTTTAATGGGAAAGTGTATTGATAAAGGTTGAGTTTTGTCGCGCAGCGGGAGGGAGAATCCTAGCAACAAGAAGTCATGCTTCTTAACAACAATACCGATGCAGATGAGATTATCATGCTTGAAAGTTTGTCCATTATGTCTGCGACGAAGGAGCTGAGCAATTCATTTGTGTGAAGTGTCTTCTGGAAGCATTGACCCTCAGCCAAGGGAAGTTTCTGTAAGGGTGGTAATAAAAAACTACGAACATGCTTGCTCACACTATCGTTGTTGTGATATTTTCGGAAGTCAATTATAGACGCTGCTTTTTATGAAGTGCAGATTTTGCTGCATAAGCATTCAGTATACGCAGTTCACGGTGGCAGTGTGTCTTATAAAAACAAAGTGGACAAAAATGTAAACGATGTTGCCGGCGTGGACGATTTACGGATTTACGGGTTTGGGCCTTTTTATAAAGAGACACATTTTATAGCAACTTTTTGTAATGTACACGTATTTCAGAAAATTAAATTAGTTGTAGTTGTGTGTTAGTGACGCAATCAATAATTTAAAAAAATATTTTTGTAAATTTAGCCGCCTTTAAAATTTCAACATTAAATTAAAGTTATTTCATTAATTTCACGTTTGATATTCATGAGAGTCAAGCATTCAAATCCGCTGCTTATGTCTGAAAACGACGGAATTGAGTGACACTATCAGGTTCAGCCAGATTTTTGAAGGATTAAATACCCACTTCCTTTGGGAGGAGACAGGTTTACAATTACAGGGAAGGTACACCATAATTTCCTCCTTGCTTACTATCTGTGGCTTCTACACAAGTCATTGTACTTCAGATGCATTCTGAGAGCGGTAATTCCGTATTGGCGTAGTGCCCAGGATGAAAACGATGATAAGAATCCATACAGTCGCCCTGTATATTCCGATCAGGCTGTGTGGAACGTAATGTTGAGCAAAAAATCACTAATTGTGATTGAAAAATCGAAATCGCAGTCTTCTCTCAACAGTGATTGCTCTTGACTGCTCTTGCGTTCCAGACTGCGATTACTTTCCACACTGCTCTTTTTGCAGTCCCACCTACGGCTAAGTTGTTACGCCTTAGTGTTCAATGTCATGAAGCATGGCAGATGTGAATGAAGTGGTATGCGTGTGTACAAAATCTGAGTATGCTTTGACTAGTGATGCTCCTTATGTATATTCCGAAAGTTGTTTCTGGACAAGGATCCAATGTCAGAGATATGCCCGGTCGCCCTCCCTATGCGAATACGATAATAGTGGTATAAGTTCGTCCATGTGATTGATTCCAGTTTATAAATGGTTTTAAAATGTAGTATCATACCATACAACGGAAAATAAGTGGTCGGGGTAGTGTATTCATGCTTTTTGTCCGAGTTTGATTTTGGCATGAAATTGGGATAATTTCAGTATTGTTTTCGATACCCATTTTTTATTTCCCAATTTTGTGAAGCCGACTGTGGTTTGTTTGACTGCATGTAGAATACAAGTTCTTTTTCATATCATTATATAGGAGTTTGACTAGGAACAACTGTAGTGCGTTGTGTTTTAAATAAAACAATTTCATATAAAGACTTGTGCTTTTTATCACAACCCAAAATAAAATTGAGAATTTCATATGGTACAACCTAAACATCGATATTTTTATTGTGAGGGTTTCCAAGACGGGAACAATATTTGAATGAGTCTTGGACACCATCGGAAATTGCCCTCAGATACTCCATTTGTCCCCGCCAGGGGCCCCTCTTCTCCTACTCCAAAGTGTTGTTTTCCACAGACTTTGTTCATAAGCTTACAGTAAGTAGAAAAGACGGCCCAACTTAATTGTGTGCAAACAAATTTGTCGGCACTTTCTTTGTCATTTTGTGCAAACACACATCTTCTCTTAGAGTCTGGTTGAAAATAAAACGGACATTAAGGACCTTATTTGGAAGAATTTTGATATGAATTGAATTTCTTAAGGCTTATGCCACGTACAGAACGCCTAGACCTAAAAAAAGTGTTTAATTGCGAAAATTATTGTCCTTGAACTAGAGCATTGTACACAAACATAGGGTCCATGTGCTGCTGAAATTTGACTGAATTTTTAACAATGTGAAACGAGAGAGGGAAAGAAAAATATGTAACGACTTACATTTTGCTGAATCGAGGACTATTTCAATCGAATTATGAAAATGCTTCAGGTGAAAAAAAAAACATGGCAAGAGAATATATTGTAAAAGTGGTGTGCCTCCCATGGCACAACATACAAGTATGCATCGTCCTAAAATTAAAGCAGAATTTGAAATGCTACTTGGCAACACTGAAAAAAACAATAACACGCTATTTTATAGCTGATAGTTTAATGTGAATGACTTAAGTGGAATTGATGCAATCCAACAACGAAGCGCTGGCAAACATTGAAGACATACGCTTTAAGTTCCGACAACTGTCCCAGGAGACCGTCTTGGCGACACTGGCCCTCAACACTAGGTAGGGAGTGTGGGAGAGGGAATATACACAAATCAAGAGTGAAGTCCTAGAAGTGGAGTGCACCTCACTTTTACTAATAAAGGACCAAATAAACGAAGAACATCTGACATCTGAACGCAGGCCTGACGAGACCTTCCGCATGTACTCCATGCTGTGCAAGAGAAGAGCCTTAGAATCAGACATTAAGGAGGAAGCTGTAGTCCAGTAGAGTGGCGGCCCGTGGCGTTGTGGGTATGTTCGTCGATCCCATCCTCGACCGCGTAGGTTCGATCGCTGAACAACAAGCAAACAACAGTATTTTCTGTCTAGGAAAAGCTTCTCAAAGTTGGCCGTTCGGATTCAGCATAAAACTGTAGGTCCATCCAACTCGTGAGAGAACAATACCACGCACAACACGAGTGGTTGCTGAGAAGCTAGGCCCTGGCCCCCTACGGGCTGTAGCGCCACCCATATTATTATTATTATTATTGTGTGATCCGCAATACACGTAACGGAGTCTATAGGGCCATAAGTCGACATCGAATTTACTTCTTTAGTCGCCTCAGGTTGTCAAGAATTCAAACAGAGAAATAAATTCAAAATACTATTGCATTTCACAATCAACAAAAATCCGGACTGAGTAGAGAGTAGCTGAACCTGGAACTGTGTGCTCTGGCTTAGGATACTACGGTCTGTAAATTTTCAGCTCGTGACCGCCTCATTCCGCCTGATACAAATGATGAATCATACTCAGAAGTCCAAGTCTGAACGTTCAACCCTCCGTTGCGTTATAGCCTTTATCGTCGCACGATACAACAACGTTTTCATTATTGAACATTATCACAAAAATTATGAACGTTTTTGGTTTTCCATTTAATTCCAATCTTGGCTTGGTTTCGGGACACTATACACTTTGTTCTAGCCATAGGGTCGAGAAGCGACACCCTAAATATGTAATTGTGCACAAATATTTGACTTCAACTCGTGTGGTATCAACACCCTAGTCTGAATGGAGACTCAATTAAGCAGAGACTATTAACAATATGGAAATTTAGTCGACAATTGAACTGCCTCCTGCACCCACGCTAATGACATAAAATTATGATTCCAATAAGCCCAACACGGCCCATAATTAACATAATTTGTATGTTGTGCTTTCCGTGACCTAGTGGATAAGTGCGTCAAGTCTTCGCATATTGTCCTTGGTTCAGCGCTTGCTTGTGCAAAACATCCCACTCACCTCGTGGCACACGGCCTCCTGCGACAATGTGCCGAGAATAAAGTCTCACCCAGAGCTCCTTATGCTTCACTGTGCAGTGAGGGTATTTCAGTCGTGTGAGAACGATAATAGGCCAAAGGCGTGGGTTAGGGAGACAATAAGTTCACTTGCAGCCTTTAACAGGGTTTGTGCTGACCATCATTCCTCGAAAACCAGCAACATTCTTAAAGTCCTCTCTCATCGACATGTAAGCGACTGCCTACCGCACTCACTTCCCTATTACACTGCCTTACATCTCCACGAAATACACCCTCACCCACTTCACAACTGAACGAGTTCAACGTTACCAAAGTCGTGTGACACCATTTGCTTTTACGAGTGCTAACCACCCGCTCGTTTGTGCGCAACGCTTGTCAACTTGTCCGTATAGCCACCAGTCGTGCTCCGTAAATTTCTTAAGGATATCAAATTATGATTGCAAGCCACACAAAACAAACAAGCAGAACTACACCCCATCTAACTATGGCACGAACGTCGTTCTGGCGCAATTGTTACATAATCACTCACACGTCACAGGGTGAGACAAGCATCTTCGCCCCGCTTTGACTTCACTTCGAATGACACTCAAAACGATCCTATTGTGTCAAATTGCGCTCTTGTGTCTTGCAGGAACGTAAGTGTCAGCACCGCACATGTGTGCGGTCCTCCAGCTACGCCTGTAGAGCGAAGTGATTCACCTTTGCACAGAATGTCTCCCAGCAGGTACGCGCTTCGCCTGTGTGGATAACGTTTACAACCGGTTTGGGTGGTGGGCGAGGAGCAAAATTCATGTTCCACAGCACCTAGTCTACTTCGGAAAGTTAATTAAGTTGAATTGAATTACGAACAATTTGCAATCTTTATACATGCACGACACAGCCACCAGAGCTGCGCGGTGCGGCCGGCGGCGCTACGTGACTTCGGAGAAAAATTCGAGGGAAAGAATTAAGTTAACTACCATTTATGAGCACATTCATAATAAAAAATAAAGTTAACCACATGAAGAAGTTTTTAATTTGATCATTCATGTTTATCAAAGTGCGGGGAGGCCATCACTTTAGCGTTTTAGCCGTGGACGGGTAGGGTGGGCTTATCCCTCGGAATCTGTTTAGCGGGCTCGGAGGCTTCCTCGAAAGCACACGATTTTGTCTCTGCTTCAATTACTTGTTTCGGTTGATGAAGTCACTAAACGAATGAGGGCACGGGAAGAATATAATCTGGGAGATGTCATATTAAGTGTTAATTATGTTTGTTTCTTGGTTAAATATAGAGAATAAGGAAAATATTATTTTAAGTCTGGAATAAATGCGTAAACGGTGGCACGTAGAGGACGTCAGCCAAATTGATTTATGACTCGGCTGACATTCTTAAGTCCACATTTTGATTTATTGTGTGAATTGCAGATGACAGATTTGTGACCTAACCTTGTGACCATTAATTTGCCCACACTCTGGGAGCGGATTAAATCCGTTCGCTGTTGACTTATGGTACATAGCTTAGTGAAAAAAAAGGTTGTCAAAAAAATTGCGATGTTTCTGGTTCTGCCTTCTTAGTCCGCTTCTGGCCAACACGACTTTTGCCACCTTCACGGTACCTCCGCCATCCACAGATGATGTTTTGGAGCAGTACACAGTGCTGGCAACTAATATTGTGTAAGATCGACTTCTACTTTGTTAATTTATCAAGCGTCATGCCAATTTTTGTTGTTCACTGTTTCACGACCATTCTCACAAGACAATTTTAAAGGAAAAAGTTTGGTCAAAATTAGTAGAAATTATTGTAATTTACTGCAGTGTTGCACAAATGTCAACAAGAAGGATAGTGAGGAACTGAAACATTCCCTTCACCTCATTTCTCAAACGTCGTGCTCAAATGTGCAGTTAATATGTGCACATAATGTGCACAATATGAATATGCACAAATGTACCAACAATTTCTTAGAGATCGACCACATCTTAGCAAATTTAAGTCCCAACACTGGTCGTAAAGGGTGCTTTTCAAGAGATGGAGAATCTTCAAATTTAAAAAAATGTACTCTATTGTAGTCGATTTTATCCAAAACAGGAATTTACTTTTGGACGTCACTGTTCTCAGTACACAAACACCAATTTTTACTGCATAAAGTATCGGTTAATCAGATCGGTGATCTATTCGAAAAGTCTCCACTTCTGTACATGGCATGTTACTTAATGTATGTAACACTAAGGAGTAACAGAAATAAGGGCGACCTTGTAACGAGTGGACGTGTGATTTTGCTTGAGTATTGAAGTGATTTCTCAATTCTACCTCTGCACTATAAATACAGATCAAAGTTTGTTTGTTAAGAATTTGTAAGAAATTGAGCACTAATGTCTTTGGCAACTTTGTTTAGAATTGCCTGGAAAACGATTTGATATCAGCAGGATTTTCTTTCACGATTTATTTAAAATGCTTTGCAACGCACGTCGGCTGCCTAGTGCTAGTTTGAAATAAAATGGCATTTTCCTGTCTGATCATTTGATGTAATAAAGGATTCAATATGATTTTGGGAATAAAAGCGTAGCGACTTGCGGATGGATTGCCTAATATGAAGGTCAAAATTTCGTAGTCAAGTTTCATATGTATGCTCTGTCCAATGCTGGGTTCCATGTCGAAGTAATGCACGGACAAGTTAATCACGTAATTACGTCTCAGTGCCACTCACCCTCAATTGAAATGCTATGTGCATCATCATTTTTGAATAATAAGTGTTTTGAAAACATGCTTATTTTAAATTTCTAGATATGAACCATTTATTCAAAAAAAAATGTCAACCATTTGAAGTCGTTGCTCCGACGCTAATCTAGTTTTGTTGATTTGCCCAACCAAGCTAACGTCAAAACAACAGAGAATTATTAATTTAAGGCCCTTTGCGCCTAAATGAAACGCCCTTTAGGTGAGGTGGAGGATAGAGACAATTTGCTCTCATATTGTGTGATACTCAATGGTGTATTTCGTGGTCTATTGGCGAAGATGAGGCTGCCAGTGGTAAAGTGGATCTGAGTAACCCATTAGGACAAAGAAATACGAATAAGGAAAATGTATGAAGCGGTTGATACCTCAAAGGAATAGATTTGGTTTTATGCCTTTGTTGACTTATATGCATTGGCTCTTATTTCTTGCTCTACAGGGAAAAAAGGAAAACTAATCGCCAAATAATGCCAAATAAATTAAAATTACCACAAAATAATGTTACAAAACAAAAACTGTTGTTTATATGTTAATCTAATCTATAATATTTTATAATTGTATACGGAACATCTCAGAAATGGCGAACAGTAACACCTTCGAACTTGTAACGACGTATGTTCTCAAGTTTATTAAATAGAAAAATGTAGACACCATCCCAGGAAACGATCCGCAGCCTAGGCAAAACATCACGATCGACGTCTACAATATCGAGGTAGTAAAACAGTTTGCCTTTTGAATCTAGACTACCCAATTGAATCTTCACGTCTAGGTTTCTATAGCTGAAAGCTGAATGTTAAGCACAACAGCAGAGGTGATTCTTTGTCCCAACGAAGAAAAAATCTACATTGGTTAGATGGTCCCGTTCGCCAGGCATGCGAATGGGGAAGATTCAACCGCGATCCAGGATGTGGATATAGTCCGGAATGCAGGCATTTGTTACTGCAATGCATGGCTATATCGAGCGCATGGACAAAACCGCTCAAGCAAGGAGGAGTCTTGAATTCGGGCCCCCCTGTTCACGAAGGAGAGGAAGACCAAACCTTCGGTATAATGGCCACGTAATAGCGAACGAGAGACATTTATGTCGTGATTACTGGAAGCAGCGTACCACGGACCGTCATTCATGGCTCAGCTGATGACTAGAAGCTGCGTGTTCAGTACTGTCAAGGCGACTTTGATCCTCCAATGACTGTAGGCCGAATAAGTAAGTAATGTTGCAGTTCTCTCGTGTGGCGCTTCTATTCAGCTATCAACATGGAATCTACCAGGAGTTGCCATTATTGCTCTGGATTCGCACTCAGCCAAGCTCTTATAGATGAGCTTGTGCATACGCCCAGAACTATTATCCACAGATTTTTTGGACAATCAACTTTGGCTGGTGTCTCGATGTTGTAATCTTAATCTTCTATAGTTCGCCGAGACTGACTCCTCACATATTCTGTCCAGTTGAATGGAACGCTGCTCTTAGGGTCCCCGTTGCCACAGTCTGTGGAAATGGCATTTCGAAAGTCTCAGTGTCGACTTCGAGTAGAGTAAAAGTAGAGTGCATTTTGCGATTCCCGCTCGAACCTGTGGAACAACACAACAGAGGACACTTGTGCCTATGGTGGCAGACAGAAGTGAAGGGGGACCAACAACCAACTTGGAGTTCATTTGCAAAAAGTTAAAGCATTGGCCTTGGTGCTTTCCGGTTGAGATGAATTTTATTCCTAAAAATATTGACTACCTGGATTACTTAGGGAAGGCTTCAGGGTCTAACGCCAACTCATAAGAAAACATCGACGGTTCAGACAGGATAATACAGCTCATGTTGTTCAAATGACACCGACAACAAACTCGGGCCGTTAATTCGTTTTGTTGTGTCTCAAAAATGGCAAATAGCAAACTTCGGTGTCTGCATTTTCCATCCCGGTCATTGTGTCATTTCTCACATTGAGGTCATATAAGAATAATTGCAAAAATTTGCCTTACTGTGCAGTAAACGACCGACGATAATACAAACATTAACACGAAGAATTAAAAATTACAAATGAGCAAATGAAAAATGCCGATAAGCCGCCGAAGGAATTCGGTAAATCTCAGTTAGCGTCATGTGTTTAACCAGACCGGGTCAGGCTCCCCACATTCCAAGCCCACAGGCCGCTATGCAAACTCACCGCATGTTTACCACCGATTGTCCTGCTTCACACTAAATACCACAACATACTCAGAACATAGCCCCCCACAAGCCCGTGAGATCCCATCCAGCAACACGAAAACCAGCAGCATAGCAGTATACGCCATTGATTAGGATTCATGTTTGGTTTCAGTTTTTTTTTTGTGTATTTCGAAACCTTGTTGGTTTTGTGTGTAATTGGGGAAAGTGAGAAACTGGCATGGCCCGCGGGTTCCAGCCTTTTACCGAATGCTGCCGAATTTCAATATTAATGTTGTTTGGCAGCGGTGGCGCCATTTAGCGTTATTTCGTGGCACGGCTATGTGCGTGAATTAATTTTTGATGAGTAGGGGTAAATATTTTGAAAGCAAAAAGCCTCAGGGTATCGACGAAACTCTTGAATAGTTCAATAGGAACATGTGTACATATCAGGGACATCGCAACGTCATTGCAGTGAAGTGTGTCTGGAAGGAGAAGAGGGGTGTTTTTTTTATCAACACTGTGATTGCATACAAAATTCACGATCATCGATTTGCCGATACTTCTGAATTTTAAATCTGTAGCTTGATTGATGAATTAAATTGAGCGACATGCAATTGCATGAAGTATGTACAATGAAATTGAATGGAAAATTATCGGGTCGGTTCTATTTATTACACCAAGTCACACAATCTTCAAACGAAATTGCACAGATGAAAATTCGCACACAAAAATCCAAAATCATCTATAGTTTTTACCACTTTAATTTTTTGCTGGCGTGTATTAGATTACTGTTTGTAGGTACACTTCATTTCTGTTGTCAAACAATCAAACAGGAATCCTAATCAAATTCTAACTTGAATGTTTTCTTTTTTGTGGTGGGCCGTGGCGCTGTGGGTATGTGCGTCGACCCCATCCTTGACGTCGTAAGTTCGATTAATGCTCTGTACCACAAAAATAATTTTCACGGCCCCACCTCTTTCGAGTCACTGACAATGCTCAAAGGGTTTTTACTGTCTAGAAAAAGCTTCTCAAACTTGGCCGTTCGGAGCCGGCATAAAACTGTAGATCCCTTCCACTCGTGAGAGAATAATAGCACACACAACGCGAATGGTTGTTGAGAAGCTACGCCTTGGCCCTCTGTGGAATGAAGCGCCGCCCATATTACTTTTATTTTATAACACGTTTTTTTAATAATAAATTTAATGCGAGAGACGCAGAGGCGTTCCAGGTAAGAAAAGGGCTTTCCACAAGGACGTACTCTTTTGTATTACTATAAATACCAGCTTTGAATAAAGTGATGCTTGCTGCTATATCAGACAGACACCCAGGACATCCACAGGCTTATCTTTGAACAACTGAAAGACCTGATATACACCGAAGATGCATGCTTCTTAAGTAGTAGAATTGGTACCTTTAGACTCTGACTGGACGTCTTACCCTCAACGCTGGGTTAGACATAAGCATTCTCAGATTTAAGTGATAAGTAATCTGTCCATTTACTTCAATTTTCATATTTATTTTATATTATTTTATATTTCATTCATTATATTATGTTATCTCAAAAAATGGGGCAGTCGATTGGCCCCCTCGTTTGTTACATTCAACGCTTGACTTTCTGTGGGGCTACGTTGAGTTAAAGGGCTATGCGAACAAGACGACGACGTTGGAGCTGAAGAGCTCAAGGCTAATATTGAGCACGAAATAGCGACCCTTTCGGCTGAAACGTGTGGCCGAGCTGTTGAAAATTAGGTCCAACGAATCGACCGCTATCGCCATATGAACGAAGCCGAGTTCTATTCATGAATGTATTGCTTGCGATTTATTTAAAAAAGTTTTCAAGTCCTTACTTTAAAATAACTTTAAAATAAATAAAATAATTACAAAAAAATAATTACTTTAAAAAGTTGTAAGTCGGGACACGACCATATGTAGATATGTAGAATAGAATAATTCCTCAAGAAATTAGAACGATGTATATTCTGTAGATCTACCACACCTAAAGCGGAACTGGTTTTCAGAACAGACTTTAAATCTCCTTCTTCTTGCACAGGCCCATGCCCTCCTTAATGCAATAATATCAGGTACATTTTCCGAGCTTCCGCAAAAATACAAAAAAGGAGTAATATCCAACATTACAGAATTTATTACAGACATTCTCGAAATTTCCATTTGTTTTTAACAACTATTTTAGGCTGCTGCCGCTCCGACATAGTCTGGCCAAGCAAGGTATTCTAAGTCTGTGTAGACTGCAAACTGCACGCGAACTATGAGATCTGAAAAAATAGAGTGCGTGTGCTCAGTTGGCTATGTCGGCAATGTTGAAGGAACGAAGATATTGTCAGACCGCTGGAAGGACAGTGAAGTTATCACTATTCTTATTACAAATCTCAAGTAACGACCAAGATGATCATAAGGTTTGAGACCATTGACCGACCAATCATCGTGTAAGAAATTGGTAGACGTATGGGCAATATAGATTTGATTGACACGTGCTTAACCATTTCTTGAATCTTGCCATATCCAGCATCGCAGTTGCATGGATCAAAGCATGGGAACCTGAAATTTAAGCCAAAGAAGCGGAGATGTCGAACACAAAATGCCCCTCCGGCAGCTGTATGAGGGGATCAAGTCATCGCCTTTAAACTCCAAATTTCTTGTAATATGACCCTCATATGTACATTTTTACCTCAGTTCGTGTTGCTGTTATCCATCACAGAAGAGTGTTTAAGAAGTCTTATCACCGCCAGAACTTCATCTTCCATTTGAAACAACGGGGTGAAGGAATGCAAAGGAAAGCATTTCTCTCGTCTTCGTATTGTTCTGATTCCGTAGAACACTATGTTCGTGAAGTTCAAGTCCTCCGACAGTGTGAATAATTTTCACAATAAATGGGATTTTAAACAGAAAGTAAATACCCCCAAGATCTTAAGCCTTTTCTGAGTGGGACAAGCGGTTTACGTTCCACCCCACAAATGACGTATTATCTTTGACTACTCGTGGTCTTTGTGAATGCTGCAACCATTCGGGTTGGCGCCCACTTAGCAACCGCTTTCAAAAACCATCGCTCAACACCGCAGCGCAAGGACATCAAGTCCAACCCTCGACTGGAGGAATGTCAGAACCAACCCTATCCACTCTGTCTTCCACCCCGCCCAAACCGTTGTAAGTTTCGGGACCAAAACTTGATCTGCCTCTAATTTCGAATAGACTCCCAGCTCGCAGCCCCCATCTCCAATGGAATTATCCAGTCTGAATGTATCTCAATATTGTTTTAGTGGCTTTTCGCATTCGGTAAGAAGGGGGTGGAAATACTTAATTTCCCAGTGCTTAGGGTTGGGGAAACGCTTAATCCACCACTGTCACCCGCAGTAGTCTCGGCGCAGCCCACGTCACACCGCTCGCGCTCGTTAAATCTCGCCGAACGAGCACACCACTCGAGAACACAACATTCATAGATAGGATGCCATTTATCTTTCTTCTCGAATTAACTTAATTTTCTTCACATCCGTTCCGGCATTGACTCTTGACTTTTTGTATTGTATCTGCACTCTTTTATTTATTTTGTTGTTGTGCTGCTGCCGCTGTCGTTCGTAGTTGCTGCTGCCTGGTGAGGGTGGTGGTGTTGTTTTCGAGCCCGTGTCGTGTATCCTCAACACCTAAGTTGATGCCGTTGTTTTTGCTATCTCGGTTATCCTGTGCTCTTAAGCGAACGAATTATTTGCCTCCGAGGATTGTACGGAACACGACTGACTCCAGTGGGAATGTTGCTGGGGTGAGTTGAGTGCGGGTGGGGCTGGCTGCTTTGTGAACTTGCATGAGTGATAATGGACAGCTAATACACATCGTAAATTACAATCTCGGGTGTTATGGATTTTTTTCTTCGTGCGCTAGTCCTTGCCTTGCTGCTACACTATCCTTGGAGCTGTGTCCTGGTCGTGGTATGTTCATACATTTCTGCTGTGTGTGCGGATAGGAATTACCCTGGTGAAAGGTGACATGGCTGGCAAACGAAATCAGGATTTAGCAAATTGACTGTGAAGACAAATACATGCCGCTTTGGGTTGCTGGCTCCTTTTTCGCCTTTTTTTTTTGTCTCTCTCGTTTCACTTGTTCTTCTTTTTTGTGCTACGGATACACATGTACAACTGAAGGTAGGTTGGGGAGCTTGATGCTGCCTCCAGGGGGATTGTCTTCGCCAGCGTAGTCGTTGTCGTCAACATAAATTTGTGCATTTCCCCAGTGATATGAATTATGTGAACGTGACGTGCATACATGATGGGTGCACTGAGTTGAAAGTGATTCAGTTAAGAGTGTGAGCCACTCTCGCTGAAAGTGAAATTTGTGTTGCTACGTATGAGTGTAAGTAAATCACAATTCGATACACACTAACTGATTTTGTCTCCGGCCGAACGTTGTCTGGATGGATATCTTGTGTCAAGTTCTTTCGAGTAGAACTTAACTTGATTTGCCCTGGGCTGGGGACGTCTCATGGCACATACTGGTGGGTATATCGATCCAGTTTTTTGGATGTAATCTGTGCTGTAATTGTTTTCATGTAAATGTCCTTAAAAGAAATCCCTAATCAAGTGCTTGACAAGTCACTGCTGGCAGTAAAGGGGACATCATTCACAGTGTCTGACAGTGAAAGAGGGATGTATGAAAAAAGTTCGAAGAACTTTTGCTAGACTTCAGGTCTTGAATATGCAAATTGTGTTTCATGAAATGTTGTTGCAAAGTATTACTTTGTCTTTATGTAGTTGATCAAAAACATATGGGTACTCAAGGAACAATGGGTTCTAGGTCGAATTGGCTAGTTTCTCAGTCGATCGCAGGTTGTCTAGATTCAACACGGACAACATTCCCAATTATACAGCCGTACTAAAACGATGAAAACTCTGTCATTGCTCAACGTCACGACACAGAACGAGTGGTTGCTGTGTAGGGAATGGGCCAAGTCAACATTGGCCTGAAGCTGCATTCATCAAGGAGCGCAGGTTTTTTGTATGCTGTATACTCTGTATGATGTATTTGATGCTAGTTCATGTAGAATATGATTTGCAAAAATTAATTTTGTGCTGAAATAATCAAAATAAACCGAATTGATTTGTCATCGGGAAAATGTATGTAGTTTTGTTGAGACATCGAACTCTTGAAGATTAAAGTACGAAGATAGGTACACCATGGGCGTAAGTGTGACTGCCATCCATGTTAGTCAGCCACTCCAACCTAACCGAATCCAACCTGGCTACAATACCAAATAACGACGAACGTATTATAACAAGGGTGATTTATTAGCTATTAGCTTTTTGGCAACATTGGTTTAAACGGCTAACTCACGTTTCGTGTTTCGTTTCACTGTCAAACATATTCAGTATGGTTTATAATTTAATCATGAATCGTCTTACAAACGAACAATGCGAGCTCTGTTAAGAAAGTTCATCGCGCACTTTTTCCATTTTATGGTCAGTTTAATTTTTGGCTATTTGTACGTAAATAAGCAGAATTTTCGATCTTGGAGTGAATATCAGCCAGAAACATTGCACGAGCTACAAATGTACCCAGAAAAAGTCACAGTTTGGTGCGGTTTATGGGCTTGTGGCATTATTAGACCGTACTTCTTCTCAGATGATACGAATCGTAACGTTACTGTGAATGATGAGCGCTACCGTGAGATGATATACAACTTTTTTGCCCAGAATGCAAGAGCTTGACTTCCATGACATGTAGTTTCAACAAGACGGTGTCACATGCCGCACAGCACGTGCAATGGACTGAGAGAGAGTCCTCAAAGTAATCGTTTGTTTCATTTATTCAGGTTTGAACGCTATAACCTGCGTTCAGGAATATCCACTTATGGTAGGTGTACCAGTTGGTGACCAAATTTTGGTGTCTTAGCCATTTCTTTGAAAATGTCACATAGCATTGCTATTTGAGAGCATTTGCTTCACCCATTACGCGGATATCTTTTTCGTATCGAGTCATGTGCAATCTGATGTCGACCATCTGAGGCACTTAATTTCTTCGAAGCACTGTGTCGACGATTTATGGCGTTACCACGTCTTTTGTGTAACTTGAGTGATCGGTGTTGCTTGTGCTTGTTCGGTGCTAACTAAGTTACTTCTTACTCAATTATTTACTGAAGTGGGGCTACAGTTCCACTCTTCAGCTAACTTGATCCTTAGATAGCTGCCTCCTGTTACACACTCCAAGCTGTTGAGATCCCCTTCAACTGCCAACACCTAAAGTGAGATCTTCCTCCATTCCGTTTCCCCACCAGGCGAGATTATTAGTCCTCGCATTTCTCAACTAGTCCCTTCGCTCTACATCCCTTGTCATCTTATTCGATTAATGCACTGATGTCGTAGACAGCTCATATAGTTTGGCGTTGTTTCTCATCTTGCGAAGCCATAGGGCGCCGTAGAGTTTTGCAAAAAATCACACGTAATCATCAAACAAATTTCTTTTCTTTCTTTTTCCAAAACTGACGAGGTTTTCTGCATTCAGTGGCGGTGTGCTTAGAACTCATTAGATGTCAGTGAACGGGAATAGTGTTGATCTTAAATTTAAGGCGGTCAATTCAAAAAGTCATTGACTTATCAAGCCTGTGTGGATTCTATTAAATTCGCGTCCCGTGGGAATTCCGATACGAAATAGCAGCCCACTTTGCAAATTACCGAGCATGAGAGTGCGTATGAGTATCGACATAAAGTTCCCCTGGCATAAACCGGAATCATTCCTATTAATGAAAGAAATGCCAACAGACTTTCAAGAACTCCCCCTTATCACAAGCACCTCCTGTGCTCGTCAATTGATCATCACGCTGCTTGCCATGTCAATTCCTCCACCCACCCACACAGCTCCCCACATAAACGTATCTCTTGATGCCGTAATGACAATTTCTTTTTACATCATATGTGCCGTGAGTCTTGACACTGATCGATGCGGGCCGCAGGAGACCGTGGCACTAGACACTTTCCCATCAGCGCATTTCACAGAACATTGCTTCGCAAGAAAAAAAATATTATTACTGCCTCTCAAGTACACATCTAACGCCGGTGCTTCTAAGACGCTAACTTAACTTTTCATAGACCAACTCTACACAAACACAGCGAAGCAAATCATGTCAGGTATGCGTTGAAAGACGTCGCATTTCCTTCTAATCCATAAATCCATCATTCAACATTGACAGAACTTCAATGCGGCACCCTCAGCTCCACGTGCTTCCCCTGGATTGGTGTGCGAAAAGGAGGAGAGAAAAGGGCGAATAAAATAAGAGGAAACATCATTTCATTGAATGAAATGTTGACAAGTTTGCACATCACAGATACACAGCCCCGCCACTGGTGCAGAGTGTCTCCCCATCGAAATGAAAGGCAAGCAGGCGGCAAGCCTGCCCCATTCGTCTTCGCACGGAGTAAACCTTGTTAAGATAAAATATCGCTGATGTGAGCATATGTGCTTACAAACATTCCTCGCCGTCTAAACATGTACTTAGAGGCGTGCACAGTGCACACACCCCTCAAATTCATATTTGCGTGTACTTGTGTGTATTTTCTGCTTGGATTCGCTTTGAATTTTTTCGAATTCATTTTGAAATACACTCGTGATGCGACGGCTGCGTGGAGGGGAGGCTTTTGCTTAATAGATGTGACGCTCTGCAGGATCTAGATGCCGTGTGAATGTCATATTACGGCGTGTGGATCAAATCAGGAGCAACGAAAGATTATGCCCGCAATAGAAACAAAGGCGTAAATGAAAAGGTGGATTAAGAGGTGTGCAAAGGGGGTTTGAGACGGGCGGGAATGTAAGATCCATTCGATTGAAGTGGATAAAGAGTGAAATACGTTCTCATCAATCAGCCTCTGTTTTGTGCAAATTTATGACTTACGACTCAGACGGAGCCATCTGGGGGAGAACGCAGAGATTTGTTATGCCTGCCCATCCTCAGGACTCTCCTTGACATGACCTTCAGACTCTGCAGACACCCATGTGGGTGTGTACACATGGGGAAATCGATTGGAGTGAGTTAGCTTGATCTCATGTAAGTGGCGAGTGATAGGGGATGAAATGGACTTATTGAATCTGCTCAAATTGGGATTTCTGCAACGCTGTTTAGAGTTGATCAGTAAGGGAATGAATGAATACCTGTAGCACGGAATTGCATTTCGTTGCAAGCTCAAAATAGGCACTCTTTATTCAATCTATTTAATTTCATCGATTTTTTTTTACAAAGTCAATTAAATCATCATCCGATTAAAATGTCATGCAATTTTAATTTCTGTTCAAGTACATCATGACACTTTAATCGCGTAAATGGATTTATCTGATAATCATCTGTTTCACCATACTTCACAAAAAATACCACATACGCCACCGTGTCCCACTATTGATCTTTGGTCTGAAAGTGTCTGCTTGAGAATAGCTTCGTTAGCAATTACATCAAGGAGCTCAGAAAACCAAGACGTGCTTGACAGTTCATACAAAATTCCCAAATTGTGATTTTGTTACTTTAGTGTGTAGCTTAAATGCTGCAAGGGTGTTAAATTGATAAGGATAAGTTCTATTAATAGGTGTTGCCTAAGATGCTTGGCCGTGTAGAGTGCACAGACAACAATGCTTCGGCAAGAAGAGTCTTCGCCCTCGCACCAGTGAGACAACGCAACAGGTGATGACCACGAAGCCAATGACACACACAAGTCAGATAGGACATCGACCAACTTGGCGTGCGAAATTGGAGGCAGCTGGTTAAACATCGTGACAGCTAAAGAGAGTGGTTTGCTGTAGCCCAGGTTCCACCCGGACTGTAGAGCCATTAAGAAAAGGAAGAAGAAACCCGAGGTTTTAAAATTTTGGAAAAGCTACATTTTGCTGAACATCACTAAACGGCTTAGCGACATAGTGTTCTTTTAGGTAAATGCACTGAAATGGAATTAGTGAATACTGAGGTAGCCCAAGTACCAATATTGGGCGTAATCAAACTCTTTTATAATCCAATTAGTCGTCTCAATGATTGTAATCAACAAAAAATTCCTTAGTGACCGTGGGACTAACTAATAGAGTAACACATTATGCGATACCTGCTCGAAAAGTTTTTAAGTGATCAGACATATTCCAGTCCAAATGGTAAAATCTGACAAGCATTTCTGGACAGAATATGTGCGCGCTTTGGCCATCGCCAGTAGATGATAGATGATCATGGATAAAGAATGTTGCTCTTATGAACTCACTTTGTCCACTGCCTAAAGTATATTTTTTGTTTTTGGTTCAATACTACTTTTTTATGCATTAACTTATATAACACGAATCCGAAAAAAATGTACCGTCAATTTTATCAAATTTTAAAGGCGAAAATAAATACACCAATAATACCGAATCCGAACGGCCAAGTTTAAGAAGCTTTTTCCAGACAGGAAATACTCTTTGAGCATTGTCAGTGACTCGAAAGAGGTGGGGTCGTGAAAATTGTTTTTCGTCGCACAGAACAGGAATCGAACCTACGACGTCGAGGTTGGGGTCGACGCACATACCCACAACGCCACGGGCCACCACAAGAAATGTCTACCCTTGCGATCCTGAAATATACGCCTCTGGCCCGCGTGGCCATATATAATCTCGGGAGTCGAAATTAAGACTGCTTGCACTGACAGTGTTTTCTAGTTTTTTTTTTATTTGATACCTGCTCGAAAAGTTTTTAAGTGATCAGACATATTCCTGATCTCCAAGAACATCAGATCCCAAGCAAAAGTAGCTTAAAATAACTAATTTTTCGAGAAGTCGGTTAAGACACCCACCGAAGTGACCAGAAAGCTTGTGTCTTCGATGAAAAGTCGGCTAAGAGATATTTCCAGCACTATGTGACGTCGATTCCGAGTTATTAGGACAAAGCAACAAAGGATGTCCTCTAACGAGATGGAGCACGAAAGTGGGGAAAGGCCCCTACCAACTTTGTTTGCACAACTGGAGGTAACTGGAGAAATATCTTGTTGGTTGCGGTTCATGTCCACCTGAACTGTAGTCCCCGTCAAAGAAGACGAATAACAACAATAAGACCATTTGACGCGCTCTAGCTGAATTGATAGCTATTTCGTCAATCATTCCCTAACGTTGTTTTCTGACAAGAAGCAGTCAGTATCGAAAAACTTACAGCAAAAAATGCACCACCAAGCACAGACTCTAAACAGAATTTGTGATACATTTTCGCAGCTCAAGACTTTTATCGATTTTTCAATTTCTCCCTCTCCTGCAATAGCCAGTCGTGTTGTGAGTGAAGACAGTAACAGGCCAAAGAATTGTGAAGATGACGAGCTAAAGGAGGGCACTGGATTGAGCTTATTTGTAATTGCAAAACTCTCGAAGAAAAAGTCATCTGGAGGCCTATTTCCTTAACAACTTATCCCGACTAGGTGGCCTTAGAGACAGTCACTTTCACAGCTTTTTTATAGTTCCAACTGGTTTGCAGAATAGAATCGACTAGATTGTCTTTGCGAACGGGGGAACAACTCCGGTGTCTTACAACTTCTGAATCAATAGTATCGCATATCTCATTCAAGCACGTATTATTTTTCCACGCCACGGGGCAGACTGTAACATGTAGCTTGGGTAGAATAATTCTCATGTCTACGTCATATGGGCCCATCTGATAATCCTCTTGTCAAGCTTCATCAATTTTATTAATTTCATGCGATTAGGGAATGATTCAAGTTCCAGAAGGAGCACATAGCTCAGATAAGGTTCTAAGTAATCTCGATTTAACACCATGTGTCATTATAATTTCAATACAAGAAGATTTGGGCAAATGATGGAGTGTTGAGGGAAAAATCATTTCACATACCAACTAGTTGCCTCCAGAACAGAGTGTTGATGGGCATTGGAAAAAATTATGTGTCAGGACACAGTCATACTGAAAGTGTTCTCTTTGAACAAACAAAGCAAGGCCTTAAAAAAAAAACCTGTTCTCGAACACATGTGTCATTCCTTGGAATCCTAAAATGTTTGCTAATGTCGTCCGATCAACAGCAGTTGTCTAATTGCGCCTCACGTCTCAATGTGGTCAATGTCACGTCCTGGAAATAAAAATGGCATTACCTATCCCACTAAAACAACGAAAGAGGAGGGAGAAGAAAAAAATAAATAAACGAAGGAAACGGAACCACGTCAAGGTACTAGGATCAACGAGCCAGGACTCAGGACCACCCACAGCGTATGTGACGAGTGGACGACACGTTTCACTTCAGCAGACAGTGCTCCACTAATGACGGCCATTAAATCCACTCGTCTTAATGACTTCCATCCTCAGCAGGAGCTTGTGTATGCGGCCCGCGGGGCTGTGGTGGGCGTGCGGTATGTGCGAGCTGAGCTTTGTAAAATGTCAACGGAAGGTTTATCTATCACTTGATGGCTGATGGCTCTAATTTGCGCAAAGCGGCATGAATGATAAAGGGAATCCTCTTGATGGGGATTGCAGGCCAACCCCTAATTCGCACACACCACCCGTTGATTAAGACGTTTATTAAATTTTGTTTCTCCCCCGAAATCCACGTGGATAATGAAGGTTTATCCCTCCCATGTGGGTATGAATTTTTTAAATCCCAGCCGAGAGCACATGGAACAGCAACACACAGTCCAGTGCTCACACGAATTCCTAGACCGCCAGCGCCGCTCCATCAGCATCCCCATTAGCTTCCCGTTGTGCTAGATTAAATTTAAGGAATCTCAAAGGGATGAGCTGTGTGTACACACGTTGAGTTCAGCGCTAAATGGAATTCAAACGAAATTCACAGCTCTCCAGGACGTATGCGCGGGCGGGCTGGGAGAATAAGCTCAAATATGTGAATTACAGAAATCTAGCGAATAACGAATCTCGCATTCCAGTGGGTGCAGTGCTCGTTTTTATAAATTTCGCGTTAGCATACTTCGCTCCCGCATCTGCCGTTCCATAGACAGCCACAGGCTTGTCTGTGTTTTTGCGCTTCGCTCAATGGGAGCAGCAAACAAATTTCTCAACTCCGGGGGACATCGTGTACTGCTCCTTTTCAATCAATCAAATGGTGAAATTTGTCAAGGGACACGCCACCGTGTGGGTCGATCTATTTGGGAAATTCTATAAATTCGTAATATTTGCCGGAAATTCAATGAAATTCAGTGCAGGAGACTTGATGTTGTTCTCTTCGCTTTTTTTTTTGTTGATTTAGATTGATGCGGATTTAGTTAAGGCCTGTCAGAGACATCATTGACGCTGCCGCTGCTTATGCTGGTTACGTGGAGTTCTGAATAAAAGGAGCGCCAGTAGGCGAAAAATGGGGGGAAATTGAGGAAGTGTTTCGGGGACTGTTCCCTACGTTGCCTCAATCACGGAGATGTCGCAGAGCTGACAGTGATTCAAATTGGACGACTCGATTGTTGGAAGAAAAAAACTCCATGAGACGAGCGATAAGGGGAGAGTCCCGGAAAAAACTGCCTGCGTTGACCCAATTACTTTGTGGGTCACAATTAAGCATGGAATTCAAATAGGTGAAGTATGATTCATTACGAACTTTCATTCCACCAGTCTTGGGGAGGACAGTTTAAGAATTAGAAGATGACCTGCAAAGTAGTGCAACAATGTGGGAGTAAACAAAACTGCTGGTCTCTGGATTCGAAAACAGAAGTCGATTAGCACTGCATTGGGGAACTCGTGATTCAACTAGCTACTGAATTGGAGTTCAGAAGGATTGGCGTCTCTTGGCAGCGTAAGTAAACTCAAATATATTCCATTGTTCTTTCAGTTGAAGTTGTTGATCTTATTTCAAGATCCAAATTGAGACGACGGCATGGCGAGGAGGCTTTAATGGGTGTTTCAATGTCACGCAAGTGCGAAAGTCCGCCAGAGGTTGGGTACGAATCAGAGAACTGCAGTGAGTCGGTGGATGTAGATATTGCGTTGAAAGACTACTAAGTGCCGCGATGATCTCGACAGTTATTGTGAGCTTTTTTAGACATCCTGTGTAATGCGTATTGGCATACTTGCATGGCCGACAAACCAACATTTACTGCCTTGTATGTCTCCTCTAAATAGTTTTCCCCTGGTTCCACTCCCTCTCCAATTTCTTACCAAGTTTTTAATCGTTAAACGTTCCATTTCTCTTTGAATAAATTCCCTTCACAGCACGAATAACGCGATATTTAAATTAGCAAAATCACACACAATGGAGCTCATCAAAAAAACAACTAAAACGACATCAGCATCATGCGCTCATGAATCAAACCCTGGTAAAGCACTTCAAAGTCGCAGGTA
This sequence comes from Eristalis arbustorum, assembly GCA_916610145.1. Taxonomy (NCBI): domain Eukaryota; kingdom Metazoa; phylum Arthropoda; class Insecta; order Diptera; family Syrphidae; genus Eristalis; species Eristalis arbustorum. The sequence continues at coordinate 10,499,062 of OU744320.1, read as the reverse complement.
ATCCATTCTCCTTTTCTCAGAAACTTCCAGAGGACATGGCTTATTATGCATCAAATGCGGATTTACTGCTCTCCAAAGGATGAATGTAAGTAATGCTTTTAAATGTAAAATCGGTTACTACATAGCTGAGCACGTCTTTTCTGAGAAGCACAGTGATATGATACATTTATTTAGCAACGGTCGTAGCGGTCTCATTCTACAGACATGAATCCAGTGAATGACATTAGAATATTGCAAATTATTTCAGTTAGCGTGTTTCAGAAGAGTTACAAGTTACCACTCTAAACTTAATTTTAATCGCGTCTGTTGTTCGAAAGTCAATGACAGTTGCCAGAGCTATTTTTCTAGACGTCCAAAGAACATCACCGGCGAGTTGGTTAACTGAATCGAAAAACAATAGCTTGAAAAAATTCGCCGAACATAACAATCGACAGCAAAAGTTTCGAGGTAGAATCGGCTCGAATCTCCTGACATGAAGGACGAAAATCATGCTCTTCAAAACTCTCATCCGGCCAGTAATGCTTTATAGAGTCGAAACTTGAACACTAATCAAAATTGCAGAGCTTATTCTTGGTGTTTTGATTCTTGGAAGCATTTTACCTCGAATATACGGTGCTGCGAGGAAGGCCAATGGAAGAGAAGACACAACGGCGAACTCAATGAGCGGGCACGCAGAGCTTCCTGGTTCGAGGAGAGGAAAACCGAGCTTCCGGTATTGAGACCAAGTGATCGCGAATGTTAAACAACTTGACCATGATGGGTAGAAGCAGCGTACATGTTTCGGAATTGGATTTGATGGTTGTCCTACATTAAGAACTTGCAGAGTTTAACAGTTGATAGCGGCCATATCTGTCAAATTGGCTATGATTGATTTAGTCTGTCTTTATTCTTTTCAATACCATGGACGGCCATTGGTGTCACCAAGGGCAAATGATCAAATGATCAGAATGGCTGTTCTTTTCGCGTAATCTTTTGCAAGATTCGCTCATTATTACGGTCGTCTTAGGATGAGACCCATTTCTGCATGACTGGTTACATCAAAAAACAAAATTATCGAATCCCAAGAACGTTATAGCTTGGTGGACCTTGGCTAATTTTTTAATGACCTTGGCCAGATCCCCTCATTCTACTACAGGTGGATATTTTCCAACTTCTTTTGGCCTGCATTGGTCGATATGGACACCAACGACAGTAGTAAGGCGCTACTGGCCACGCAGGTCGGGAAACACTAGAAATTCTTCACGACCAAGTCGCTCATGTAAAAGTAATGGGAACTGCCCACCGGGATCCTGCAAGGACTTTTCTTGAATGGTTTTCTGAAGACGCAATCAATGCGAATTAGATACAAACTGCAGAGAGCCTCAAGGTCATGAAAGCCAACAAAGGGGGAAAACTGAAAAGGATTTAAGCAGAAATAGAATGCATGCAAAATTGTTTCGCTCAAGACTACCAAGAGCTTCTTTATGCTCAAAATAGTCAAAGTCTCTGTGTCGTAGATTGGTAGATTGGATTGGCTTGGTTTTTCGACAGACGGCTCTGTTACTTAAGCAGCGATTGGCAAGGGTAATTCTGTGATTGATATCTGCAGTGACGTTACATGTTTACTTCAGAGCCAGAGTAAACGAATTAGCCGTGGATGTTGTACGTCCTTCAATCATGACTACCAAGTACTTTGCTTTGCTCTTGTTAACTGCTACATCCACACTTTCCGCTTCTGCTTCAATGCCTCCAAATGCCTCATTGGCGGCAGGCTATATTCGTCCAATCAGGTCAATGTCGTAGCAAGCAGTTGAACGGACGTTTGGAAGGGATGTGTGGCTTCCGTACGATGTTTTAAAGTATAATATTGACTTATGCACAAGCAGATATCACGCTGGCATCCTTCTAGGTTGTGTGCGGTCTGCAATTTTGCCCTGTGTATATAGCCCATGTCATCAAGCATTAACGACGCCATCTGCAAAAACTATAGTGTCTTGTGATCATCGGAAGATCACAGCGGGCTATCAATTTTCTTTTTGTGACTAACGAGAGCCAACCACAAAATACCGACCTCGAGAGAACTATAACTCCCTATCTCCACCCATACTCCAGCCAGGAAAGTCGTTGACTCTGCAAAAGGCCGTAAAGGAAGATTGCGGGTCAGGCTGCATGCATAGCTGGAAAGATACCTCCAGCATAGCTGCAAGCACCTATCACAAAAGAAGCTTCTGATAATGTCTGCCGTGAGTACACGGTAGCGAGATATTTTCCCTAATAATAACTTTCCTAATAATCCACTCCACCTCTTTGGAATTTTTACACGGTGTTCGTGAATCACAGAAAATATTCTGCAGACAAATTCAAACCCATGTTTGATTTGAAGTCATTTTGAATGCTGAGCCATCTGGGTGTTTATTCTTCCTTAAATCAGCAGATAACAATATAAGTGCAAAGTGATGCCTACCTCCTGTTCGATGTTAAAAAACCTAAAAGCCCCATGTCCAAACATTCTCGAATACTTGACTTACCTAAATCAAAATCAAGGCAAGAACGAACTTTTCTCATAAAATTTTTCGTTTTAACGGCATTTCTTAGTCGTTTTTTGCCCTTCTCCAGAATGACTGTCACCAAATGATATCACCCCCTTTCCAACCGGAAATTGTGCACGTACCAGCACCTCAAGCCGCCCCCCACTCCGCCGTTCGTTAAGAGACCTTACTTAAATGCCTTAAATTCTTCATTTCCATTAGCTCCAAAGCCCCGTCGAACAAAGAGCAAATCACAAAAAGTCAAGATAATTCCATCTTCAAACGAAATTGTCACCCGCCATAAAGCCTTTTTCTTTCCCTGCCCCAGCTTCTTGTCTTTCAGGAGGGATATAAAAAAATATATCTCCTTTGCGTCAAAGATACTAATTAAAATAGGGCAATACACCGCCCACTCTCAACCGTTGCCGTTGCTATGGTCGTGCTGTAAAGGGCTTTCCAATCATTTGCTATCGTCCCCGAGGGATCTTGACAAATTCGACAGTGTGAAAATAAAAGTAACAGCGCAGCTTACCTCCGCCCATGTCCTCGTCGCGAGGGTTTGTTTTTCTTTTTTTTTATTCTCTTATTTATTCCATTAGATATAAGATAGAACCATTATAAATACATCCTCATAAAGCTGTTACTTATTTCCGGGGAATTTAACCGACATCTGGAGCGGGTGGAGAGAATCAAATTATTCACACACTCCCCCGTGCCGATCATCCCGACAAGCGAGGGATGAAAATCTTAAAATTCCGTTGGGGGATGGATGAGTTGCCAGTTGCCCCACCAACACAACCGGCTCGCTCCCCAACCAAGTCTCGTCAGTGTTCAGGGAATGATACGGGTGATACTTCTGCTGCCGCTGCTGCTGTGTGCTACTGCTGCTGGTTGTGGCAGTCCTCTGCCGAAGTTTATCCTTCCCCCGCCCCCGGTCGGATAGGGATCAGGACAAAAGGGTATCGAAGGAGATAAAAAAAATAAAGGGTGACTTGAAGCAGCAGAAAAAGCGAAATAGAAACTGTCAAATTATTATTTTGACATCTGTCAATGCTGCATGTTTGTTGTTTATTGCTCCTCTGTCTCCGAAGGACTGTCGATTAATGTTTGATGCTGAACTTATGAAACTCTCTGCAAAAAGGAGGATAAGTAAATCGATGTGGATCCGGATAGGAATTTCAAATAACCATCCCATCCCCCGAAACGGTGTGAGTGATGTGGTAGTGTTTGGGTGCCCGAACTTCGATGGAATCCTACCGATGTCTGAGGTTTGCTTTTCTATAATTCCCAACTGTCAAAAGATTCCCGTACGCTTAATCGATACTTTAGAAGAACAGGAGGAAAACAAATCAAATTACACCGAAATCAATGCGGGCAGTGTGGGGGTTGTTTGCTTGGAGCTTCTTGTTCATCAGCACTGTCTCTTGTTACCTGGGCGACGATCGAAACTGTTTTTGACTGGTCTAGTCAATAGAGTTAGCTCGGACTCATTACCCTCTAGCAAAAGGTCAAGGTGGAGAAGAAAGGTTTTTCGGGGTCGCGTGGTAAAGTATAGAATTACAGTTGAAAGTAAATGCTGTCCACGGGCGGCGAACATTCAGTTTCCTTGACAACGAAAAGGGACTTCAAGGGACAATGGCGCGATATGGGGCTGTGTGAATCTTTGAATGCTTGTGTCTTCATCGGTAATAGGATATGAACGATACATATGTGCATACTGCTGCTGAATTTGGTTTGGATTGACACATTGCACGTCATTAAAATTCTTGTTCCATTATGTTCGAGGAACTGAGTTCAATATTAAATCGCAAAAATATGACACAAATCATTAAATATTCGAAACAGCCACAGAGCGGCTAAGATGAGTAGGCAGGGTAAAAATTTCGATGCAAAAATAGTCCGCCAACACTGACGTCTTGCTCAGAACTAAGAGCCAATATAAACAAAGGCAACTTAGCAGAGCTGAAGGCATTTATTTATCTAAGCTCAGAAGCTGCTTGCGTTAACAAGCAATGACACCACCGCGAATATAAGACGAAGCATAACCCTTGCCAA
>OU744320.1:10467734-10494000 GCA_916610145.1 Eristalis arbustorum | reverse complement strand
TCGGTAACCGCAACTTTAAGAGTGGTTACTCCAATTTTCGGCTTACTCATTTTGGCTCAATGAATTCGGCAATAAGAAAATATACGTTTTTCATCGGGTTAAAATCAACACTTGCTCCGTAAAACACCACTGTTTAGCTTTGCACTATCACCACCTTACCACTGGTGGGGGGATAGCAATAGGACAAAGTAAACAGAAATAAAACAACGTGATACGTTTGTGAGCTAGTAATTCGCACTTGTCATATTCTTTATTGTCTCCGTCTTTTATACAAATTATGCCGCACAGCGCATTATGACACAGCGCCTGATGGTCATTGACTGGCGTGGAATCAAATTGCAATTAAATAAATCAATTGACACGTCTTGACAGCGAGATGTTGCAGAGTAGGTAAAAACAAACGGAAACATGTACAATTCGTACAATCTGCCAGGCCAGGACGGTTCACACCTTGAAGTCCGACACCGCGGACTGCCTTTTCGTCAACGGTGGTTCCGCTAACGTTTGCAGCTGGGTCACTGTGGGCTTAGTCTCCCTCCTGCGGTTACGTATTGTGAAGTATGCCGCATTGCTGCAAATGAGAAGACCTCCAAACAAACTATAGTGTATAGTTTGATGTAAATGATGGGAGTTGGACAGCGCGATTATAGTCATCGTATCCTGTTTCAATATGCAGTGCTGCTTAAGCTTAAACACTCCATCGTATCGGAGCACTGTGTCGAAAACCTTGTTGTCACAGACTAAATGTGTAAATTTTGTCTAATACTTAAATGCAAGAGTTTTCACTGCCAAGTTGAATCCGTACTGGCGAAGGCGGAATGGTTCTTAGCTTGCAGAATGCCGAAAGCTCGTTTTTGTCGGCAAGTAGATCGACTTCGCATCTAGTTACATTGGATCGCCGGTTGAAGATCGGATGTTGTTGGTAACAAAGATATCTTGTGTTAAAGGGAGCACACTTACTCATTTCATCCTTAGTCATCGTGTAGTAGGATTCGCGAACGATGTTGACAGCGAAATAGTCAGCAGAGGGTTCGATGTAAAACCTAGCATGGCCAGGGTGGCGTATGTTGAAAGAGTGATAAAGCCTTGTGTATCTGCGGTCCCTTCATTAACAGTCTTGACACTCGTTGATAAGAGCTCTAAGTTGTGGTGGAACGCAATCTTATATACAAAACATTACTTTTTGCATGCCAGGGCCACATTTCTTCACTTTACTGTGAATGGTCAGCGTTAAAGTGCCATGATCACAAGATATGGGCTTTTAACGACATGTGGTTGCAACAGGATTGTGCCACAAGCCACGCAGCACTCGTTACAATCGATTTATTGAAGAGTGTAAGTGTGGTGAATGTGTTATCTCAAGAATTGGCCCAGTCATTTGGCCCCCTTCGTTCGTGCGATTTAACGCCGCTTGGATTTTTTTCTGTCTAGGTTCGATTCCTGGTCTGTACAAACAAATATATCTTACGCTGCCCCACCTCCTTCAGGCCACCAACAAAGCTCAGAGAGTAGTTTTGTCTGGAAATTCGCCTTTCCTATCTAATTTAACTGCTCCATCGGATCAGATAAACTTTCTAAAGAATTAATTATTTAATGATTCACCGATCCATTAGCCCCTTTTATATGTTTATGCATTCATGGTCAGGCGCTTTCTTGAATATTCTCTATTCTCCTTATTTTGTCACATATTCCCAGTGCATTGAAAGAGTGTAAGAGACACTTGCTAAATTCATATTTTCTAAAATGCAATGGAATTTTCACCCGAGCTATATGGTGAGGTGTCAATTGCACGGCTTGCAAGCTTTAAAGACGCGACGTACTGTTTAAGAAGTAATGTTTGTTAGGAATAGTTTATGTAACTATATAAAATGTACATATCTTTTTAAGTAACTTCAATTTTACTTGAAGTAGTAGATAGCGTGAAACTATTTGGTATGCCTCTTAAGCTTCACAATGCCGCCTCATATTTTAAGCGACTGTTAAAACCTCCATGTTTTTGGCGACGGCGACCGTGAACTCATTGGTATAACTCTAACGTCAGTAGAAATTGTAGTCATTTCGGTAATACCATTTGAACTTAATGGGTGCGCTTTGATAACACTACACTACATGACCTGCGCCCAATCTTCAGAATTGGATTCACACGAAGTGTGTCGCCGTAAAGCAGCTTCACAATGGGACCATTCCATTCAGGGCGTTACAGTCGGAGGGAGATCTTCGCCTCGCCCAGTATGCCTCTAATAACAGCTCTATATCTCGCCAGCTCCAGTTTCTAAGCCGGCTGATGTCATACACGACTTGTGCGTAAAACCTTGTGTGTGCGTGTCCTCTGTTGCGTCGTCTTACAGATTAGTGTCGTATTTTCAAAACTAAGTTCATGATCTCTAGATGATCTAGCCATCTTGAGCCTGGCTATACCCATGTCGGTGTACAGCCAATACAGTACAGTTGAAGCCATAATTACATATAGAACCGCATAACATTACACAAGCTCGATGTGAAAAAAGTTTTCAGAATCATCGACGGCTTTAAACTTCCCACGAGCCGTCAATACGACCCATGCCCTTGTTCACCGGAAGTTTTGACAACACAACGAATATCCTCCGCTCCATCACATCGAATATATGCACGCTAATAAATAAAAGAAAACGAAGGATAGCTGGTAGATTACTTATCCGAGAAACAAAGCTCATGGACTTATGGACATTTGATCAATTTGTCACTCATACGCCATACACAGGGCCAGAGGCGGAATTACTTTTTGTTTCGCAGCACTTACAGGACACGTCGCCTTAATCTCGGAAAATTCAAATTTTGAAACTTCTTCACATGAAGGCAAGGAAGTACCGTCGTCGACCAGAGCAGCTCACGCCGACTGACTGCAAACAAGAAGGGCCCACAAACAGCAAAGCAAACAACCGAGCAAAGAAAGACAAAAAGGACAAACTATCCAATAACTTTCTGAGTCAAGTTTTGTCAGAGGAAATTATTTTATGATTTATACGTTTTGTGATAGTAAAAGTTTGCAGGATACCGTCCGATTGTTTTGTGGGTCAGATTCGTAATTCAAATGTAAGCCAAAAAGGGGAAACATCTTGCCGCTCGGCAAAAATAAAGGATATCCTTTTTGTGTCAGCCTCGGTGTGGGCAGCCACCACGACTCATTCGTCTCTCTTCTTCTGTTTGTGGGAAATTGTCATCGCGTGGCGTTCATCGTTCTCGGTGCCTGTGTCGGCATGGACCCGAGCCGGGCGCACAAGCATGGGCAGTTGTGGTCTTTAACATGGCTGATGGGAATCCGGTTAAGAAGTGCACCCGAAGTGAAATTATTCTCCCTCTCCACTCTACACCATTTTTTCTGTTACAGCAGTCAGAAGGACGGTCATTGTGTCTATGCATGCATCATGCTGGAAATCGTAAAAGCGGGAGGTCGCTGGGTTCGTTGAGGAGAGATCGGCCCTGGGGCTGCACATAAATCGAGGCAGTCACACATGCTTTAAACGTTCGGGCTGAAATGAGAAACTCAAATGGAAATTTATTGGACTGGATTTGATGGCGACCAATGACGGACATGGACGGATCTTGGTCCGGAGTATTAGTGTACAGTCAACAGAAGACAGAAGAAAAAAATCAAATAAGAGAACGCTTGGAATGCAAATAGAAGTCGTTTCCAATAATCCCGTGCCGGCCATCCAATGAGTTTTGGCCTTGGCTAGATGAGCTTTTAATTGTTGACTTTGACTGCCTCGAGTGGGTTCTTCTGTCCAGAGCTCCAGCTGAAGGAATGGCAATGAGTTTTTGTGAATTTTAAATTGAGGACATAGCGTTGATTTCTTTTACGAAGCTTGATGACATTTTTTTTCTGCAGTTGACTAGAGGGCCACTGCAGTAAAGTCAGTTTGCCTGGCGAGGAGGGATATTTGGGGATGTTGCCATGTTGGCGGCTACATATGAAGCTGGTGTGATGTGAAATGAGGAGGAAAATGGAGGAGACGTGTTTGCATGATGGATGATGAATGAGCGTGGGAAGGTAAAAATACATTAATTAAGCAGGACTGCCTTTTGGAAGGGAAAACGGATCCTTATCAGGTGCAAAAATAGAAAATGGCTTAGGGAGGGATGTGGAAGGTTATAAATGATGGCGTTTGCTCATCACAAAAATGATTCGGATCGGAATTAATGCTGAAAATGGGTATATCTTGACACACGTTGGTTAAGCTAAAACAAAATATTCATGAAGACAAGTTGATGTCTTGATGAATATCGGAGATATTTTCACTTATTGAACCTCGGGCCGAATTTAATTAGTTCGATATGACAGTACATACAAAGGCGAGCGCTGTATACATTGCCTAGTTTGACATCCTTGCAAAACTAATCCGTCTGTGAATGAAGAACGCGCGTTGCTCTGTCAACGTCGGTGAGGACACTAATGCTTATGCTCTGAAAGTCTCCGAGGCCAACCCTGAGAGACAACGGGTAGATGAAGACTTCGCCTCCGATGGCGGAACCAGCTGGAAAGTTAGCACAATCTAAAACTGGATGTAAGAAACTGGAGGCGCCTAACCCAAGATCGTACTTGTTGGAGAGGAATGCTGAGTGAAGCTAAGGTCCACACCTGACTGTAGCACCATGCAAAGAAGAACAAGATGAATTTCGTACTATGCAGAGTTCACTATATAGCAAAAACAACAATGATCCCAATATCGAACCCTGTGGTCCACCAATCTTAATTGGCATATATAATTTAAAAACAGCACCTTCAGTACATTTTCTTTAGAGAAATGAAAACTGCCCGTTTTGTTCTAGTTGAAAGACATGCAATGCGTATCTGCTTGCAATCGCTTCCAATAATTTAGAAAATAGTAGCCATCAACATACGGTTTCAATGCCAATACCACCCATTCTGGCATCCTCCAACAAACGCCGTTCTTACTCTAGACAAGTTCGGACATACAAATGGGTCGACTTGCTCACAGTAGAACAGTCACTGCGACAAATAGCCCTTTGATCTGAGGCCTTTTAATAACGCAGACCCACAAATTAATATCCCTGTCCGCAACACGTTCTTCACTACAAATGCGGTAGCCTACCCATCACTGGCATGTGACATAAATTCTCTCCACCGGTTACCATGTATGAACCGAAATTAGTACCCATACAGCATCCCACGTTAACGACCTCAGAAGGAGAACGAACGACATTTTACCAACCCCCCCGAGGGCCAGATGAAATATTGCCACGGAAACATTTTGATCTGCTTACTCTCGCCAAACTCGCCGTAGAGCCAGCCCCTGGCGAATTTTTAATTTGCTTTCACCAACTTCTGTCACACGGGCCCGGCTCTTTGCAGACGGAAAAAAGTTGCTCCTAATTAGTGTTGACACATTCACACCATAACCTCAAACAAAAAAGCAAGAAAACAAAACCAGGAGATGGTTATCGTCGCTCTTCAATTGAATTTTCAGCATCGGCAGAATTGAAAGGCAGCTGGCAGCACCAACGTTGCCACACAAGGGTACACTCGTAAAGCAGTCTCGTACACTCGTCCTCTGGTATTTGATATTTTTCGGATGGAATTGCTATCTGACCTAAATTGTCACAAATCAACAAATACTCACAGTGCATCGTTTTCGGGGGCGACGGAACGGAACCCGGTGAGAGAGGAAATTGAAAATAAACGAATGCGATCCGAATGCCAGTTAGGGACGGATTGCATTGCACCATGGCCCACCTGACGCCGCCGATGCATGGGAGACTCAGATCCCTGCCCCAGTTCAGTTCATTTAAGTTAGCCCGGGATGGAGGGCGGGAGGAGGTCCCGGCCCGATTGAAATGGATGAAAGCAGCGAATCCAAGGGGATTTGCATAGAAATGAACGAAGCGAATATTGGGAGAAAGTGACACTGGAAATTATTGAAATCGAAGGAAAAATTAAAACTTAAAGGAGCTCATGAATATTTATGGGCATGTTCCCGCTGTGTCGTCTGAGTCTGAGTTTGAATGTAAGCGGATGTGGGTATGTGTGGATAATCTCCTTTGACGCAATTTGATATGCAGTTTTGAGAGAGCTTAGTCGCTGGATGCTTCCCAATTAAAGATTGAAATACACGCCAGAAATGTGGTCTTACTACTGGATTTTACTTGCTAATGAATTAGTTATCCTGCCTGTGAGTGGAAATGAGAGATTTCTCAAACACCACACACACACACACACTCCATCCGGGAGAGGGTTCGCATAAATGGGGTGAAAATTAAGTTTGTATTCAATTAATCATGAAATTTTTGCAGAGCATGCAGTGGAGCGAGGACTTGTTGAGCAAATGAACATCGAAATTCTTGTGTCGTGATTCATTGAACTGGAGCTGTCGTTTGTGGCTGTCAGCCGTGTTCACTTATTTATTTCTGGGATTCGAGGCCTGTCAGAAGTAATCCCTTGAAGTGTTACAAGCGTCTTTTCCAATTTTGGTCTCATTATTTATTGCTTAATCGAGGTGTCGGATTTGTTTTCCTGTGGAATGTGGGGTGTAATCGTACCGAAAGGTTGCGAAGGACGTGTATATAATAATTTAAATAATCTCATATGTTCGGAATCCACTTGTACTAATCGATCTCGTATGATGCAAAGGACAAGACATGCGTTTTAAATTCGATTGGAAGAAGAAAGATGACCAAAGATGAGAGATGGAAATTGAGCACCTCCTCTTTTTTCCCTTTTGGTCCCATTTTCCTCAGTGGTTCATGTCTGTCTCGGTGGCCTTGTTACCAAAATCAAAATGTTTAAGGCGTTTGGGTTAAAGCAAGCATTACAGTCACCCATCAGTAACCGTGGACTGCTAAAAAATTCATGGCTTACTTTGACTCACATCGAATTGATTCAAGATGGTAAGTGAGTGTCAATGAGCCGCTTGCTACCATGCTTTTCAATGGGTCTCAATGAGCCAGAATAAAACGAGGTAACTATGTCATGGCGTTGTTGCCCGTGGCGTTGTGGGTATGTGCGTCGACCCCAACCTCGACGTCGTAGGTTCGATTCCAGCTCTGAGCGACAAAAATAATTTTCACGACCCCACCTCTTTCGAGTCATTGACAATGCTTAAAGAGTATTTCCTGTCTAGAAAAAGCTTCTCAAACTTGGCTGTTCGGAGTCGGCATAAAACTGTAAGTCCCTTTCACTCGTGAGAGAACAATAGCACGCACAACATGAGTGGTTGCTGAGAAGCTAGGCCCTGGCCCTTTATGGGCTGTAGCGCCACCCATATTATATTATTATTTTAATTATGTCATCATGAAATGGCACGCAATATCAACGTCTTGGAAAAATGATCATAATGAGCAGCTGCATATTTGAAATAGTCTGGAAAGTTCAAGGATTAGAATACTGAGCCGCGAACTTTACGAGTTGCATAAAAGTCTCCCTGCCGTATTTAAAGCTCCAAAGAGCCTTCGAGGTATAAGCAGAGACTATGTCCATATCAAATGTGACACATACGCCACAGTGACCGGGGTTGCGCATCTAGAAACACTTAGACCTAGATTGCCCGAGATGGAGAGGCTGATTGTTTCTTACTCAAATCGGATCGGAGTATCATATGCGTCAAGTCGGTCCTTCTGAAGAATAATTTTGTTGGAGCGTCTTACATTCGTGTATAAATTCTAGTTGTTCTGTTGGCTGCTCGTTCTTAATAACATCGTTCATTCAAACCGGCAAGCAAAGGAGCGCATTCCTCAACCTCGAAGAGCATGATCATCATCAGGTAGGAAGCATTAACCTGTACTCACCGACGTCGTGGCTCACCAGTAACTAGATGAACACGTATTAAATTGGAAAAGAAGCGATGATGAACGATGATCAATTGCATCTTGGGCTTGGCCAATTGGGAAGACGCCTATTTTGTTTTCCTTTTTGCTCACATGTTCTTCACTGGTTTATGTATGTCTAAGGTGCAATATTAATAAGCAAATATTATTATAAGTCAAATGTTTAAGCCTCCCAACAGCTTCCGTTAACTATTCAAGTATTAGTTGCTTTGTTTTATTGGCGGGGCTGATATGACGGTGGTTGCTGGCGTGTGTCAAAATAAGTCTAATGGCCAATTAGAGAATGTTGGACAGCTTTATCACTATAGTAGTCAGGAAGCATCTAGTCAATAAGGCTGAAACATAAATTCTACAAAATCTAGAGTCTTGCGTTCTTATGCAAAACCTCATGTAGTTCTTCTATGAGACCCAAAGGTATTGGTGTCCTAGACAAAACATAGGATGTCAGCCTTCAATATGACGAACACATCTTAACTACTTTAGTCACCATTTGCATTGTTATTGGGCTGCCATTGTTAGTCCATTGTGATACCCAGCGCCGTGAATTAGATCCCAACGACAAGTGGAGAAAGGACTAGATTTGTAAACCACATAAAAACATAGGGCCCCTATATCCCTATACCCAGGAACAGAACGACCAACTGCGCCATCCAGTCGCTACATATTGCAGGAGAGGGTTGTAGCTTCAATGAAGGCAGACTACAACTACATGCCTTCAGTCAGTCCGTCGGTCTAAAGAATGATTTTGAACTGGCTCTAGTCGTTATTGTGCTATCACAATTCGGTTGCAAGCCTGACTCCCCCGTTGAATTTACTGCTTTTCCTTTTTTGGATTTTGCATTTCTGGGCGTTAAAAAATTGTATTATGGTATGTGTTGCCTCTCCCACTTCATTATTGCAGCTTTTACGGAAGTCATCGAAGTGCGCTCCAAGTATAGGGTTTTCGAATATGGACTTGACAACTTTCAATTTAATTTGTGAACGCGCTCTTTCACTAATCATCAAACTGTCACTGTAAATTGATTCTACATATTCGTTGTGTGATGTGGCCGTGTCAGCGAGACAGCGGGTTGGCCGAACTGCCGAAAATATCGCTGCCATACAGGCGTCCATAGCAAACGGTCAATTCCATGGCATTCTCAAGAATTGGGCATCGCTCAACCCACATTATGGCGTATTTCGAGTGAGGTTCTGGTTTACACACATACAAGATCAAGCTGACTCAATTAAGAATTGGAGCTAATGGAGGTTTTTTTAATCATATGCAACCACAACTTGTTATTGTGTAGTTGTAGTTATGAAGAAGGGATTTTTAAACTTTAACTGATCTAAAGAAACTCCTCTCTGTGTATTCTCTTCTGAAGAGTCTCTCGATGGACCTGTTTGCTCAAATCCATCAAAAGTCTACATGCAAGTATGTCTTAATGCCACTGCCCTCAAACGTCCATATAGGTCAACTGCAAACCTCAATAAATTTGTATTTGTGAATCCTTGACAACAATGGGACTTCACAAGACATTGCAAGTTTGCTTCTAAACATCCTCTCAGTTTATAAAACAAACTCACCTCTCAACAGCGATGTAAAAATGACCTAAATTCAGTGATTCTACAAGAGAAATCCTTTAAACCCCTTCATCGCATAATCCACCGCCACCACCACCACCACCGTGACATAATAATTCCCCAAAAGCAACAAACACCTGAATCTCAAAGCGGTGGTTTTCTTGCTCAAGCAGCTATGTAGAAAAGTTAAATTGAAGTATCCGCGATAATTTACATATTCAAACCGCACACTCTGGCCCCCGCTCCCTCGGCGCGGAATGAAACTGAATAATTCACACAAAATGCATCAAAGTGCTCCGGGGAGCACGGCATCGTCGTTAAGTAAATGCTTTTTAAGATTTAATCTCTTCTGTCATTTCCTCACACAAGAACCAGGTGAATTTGGGTGACTCTTCTGACGTTTACGAAGGAGTAATTTGCGTTGGATTTGAGACGGAGCGAAATGTGTGCCGTATGTCGGATGTGTGCGCTGTGAGATTTGTCATTCGCGTCCGGGGCCAGGTGCGAAGGGGAACGTGAATTCGCAATTAGAAGGGCGCTTGTACTAATGCGCCGAGTCTCTATGGAATGGCACGACTCACTTAGAGATGAAATTAAATTAAGTGCTGTAAGCGATGAATTGACCCTGTTCCACATCACTGAGTCTTTAAATCGTTTTCCTGGAGATTTTAATAATAGTCGACAAGAGCGTAGATGTAAGAAGATAATTGTAGTTGGGGTGCATTGCGGGCGGCCAGGTGTGGGAGATCCACGACCTTCACTAAAAATTTTGCGGTTTTACAACGTAAGTCCTGATGTGTGGAGGTTGACCAGATGGCAGTCGCGTTCCAGCAGTTGTCAGATTTACTAATGTCGTCTGGCTGTCAAAAAAATATGCAGTAAGGTTTACCATTTTACCATGCATCATTGCACACTTACCGAACAAAAATTAAAATGAATTATTTTAAATTGGTTCTAAGTTGTCAACAAGTGCATTTTATCGGTGAATTTTATAGTTCAGCGTGGACTTGTGGAAATGCTTGAAAGTGATCACAATTGTTTTTTACCTTGCGAAATCAAGAGGACATACCCGCCGAAGTGGCCGACGAAATGTTGATTCGGAGTAGATCAGCTGATTTAAGTGGCAATAGTTGCCCACAGGTTATAGCAGACAACGCTGTGACGTCGCTAATTGGCACTGAAAATGGCTAGGCGACTAGGTCAACAAGCACAAGTGTCAATTCGAATAATCATCAATTCATTCTCAAAGTTTTTTTTTTAAGTGTGGCGTTGTGGATATGTACGCCGTAGGTTCAAATCTTGGTCTGGGCGACCAAAATAATTTTGACAGCCTCACCTGCTTCGAGCTACCGACAATGCTCAAACAGTACTTCTGTCTTGAAAACGCTTTTCTTAGCCGTTCGGAGTCGGCATAAAACTTAAGGTCCCTTCCACTAGTGGGAGAACAATAGCACGCACAACACTAGTGGTTGCTGAGAACGTAGGCCCTGTCTCTCTACGGGCTGTAGCGCCACCCCACCCATATTATTATATTATTATGGAAAAATGTAAGCTCCTTTTCATGAATTAAGAAGGAAACACCTCTTCTAACAATGGCCTCATTCGATGTGTACCGAGTATCTGGGACCAGACTGTGACAACATCACTATCGGCGTTACGTGATACAAGCGGCACAACGCATGAATTTTGCGAACAAGTCTAGAACTCTCGGCTAGAGGACATCATTTAGTCGCCGCAACCATAGCTCCGTTAAGTCCTTACAAGCCAGTCCTTAAGTCCTCAACAAGCCAACCACTTTTGATGACTTCGAGGCTTACATTCGAGACGTTATTTCCGAAATAATTCCACATCATCGGTCTATTCTCGTCGGTATCCTAATCAATCCCTTCCCAACACCATTTTTGACAGCTCACATGTGACAAGGTGAAACAACTCTAAGATAGCATTGCCTTCGGCTAATGTTTTGCGAGTGTGCTTCAGAAATGCTTCAGGATGATCCACTGCAGCTTGGATTCGCTTGATCCACTGGAGCAAGCACTCGCTAGTTATTTCCGACATCACTTGATGTTCCACTATTCTATCAGGAGCCAAAGCGCAACTAGGAGAGTTTTTGAATTTTGTCATAACACCGTAGTTCTGCTTATGCCAAGCGTTCGGTTTTAAAAGCACGCTTCGGCAGTCGTGACAATGAGGACATTTCAAACCATTGAAGCATAGCCTTTTCCACAGCGAGTAGCTCCCACCACATTTGATTTGTCCGCATCAAACTTCATCCCAGCGTCTGAACATACGGTCTTAAACCTTGTCGAGTGCGGGCTGGGAGGATGCAATGTGATAACTAACTCATCTTCAAAAAGAAGACAAAACAAGACTCACTCTTCACTCTCCAAAATTGGAACAGTCCTCGCTGGAGCTGCGCTTCAACATACATATACAATGCAAATGATAGGTGACAAGACGGAACCTTGGCGAAGACAATCGCTCTCCGTGAAGGGTGATTAACCTGAACACTTTTTCCATTCGTTTTGTCCAATGACTTAAAAGCTCTCAAAAAATCAATAACATACATCTCTAGAATTGCCTGGAGCTTCCCTTGAGACACTCGTCGAATGTCTTATCCAAATCTACATAAAGGCTCTGAAGATGTGGGATCATGAGCTTGTAGTCGAAAACTGGTCGGTTATACTTCGGCGGCACTGTCCGTTCCCAATACTAGACGTACCACTAAAGACATGGTCGTGGTCAGTACGTAATGGCAATTATTCGCTTATCAACTCAGATAGAAGTTCTTTTCAATTTTGCAGACCCCCGGTTATTTCTATGACAATTCAAAACCAAAGCCATGCTCTTCAAACTGTTTCTTGGCCAAATACACAAACAACACAGATTTTCCACGAAGGCAAATAGCACTTTCAAGTTTGCATTCGAAAGGGACTGATATTAGCAGTGTTCGGAACTATACCAATACGTTTTAAAGGATCATACAGGTGTGCCCAATATGTGGATACCCAAAATTCAGTTGACTTAAAAAAGTCACCTTTTAAACCATCCATCACACATTTCCCATATTCAGGCGAAAATGCAACCCGATTCCATCCCTGTGCCTACACAGCTTTTTGTCTCAAGTAACGAGCATTTGTGAACAAAAAAATAAGTTCTACTTGCGGAAGAAACCTTTAAGGCAGCTCCGAGAGCTGAGTCAACTAAAATGCCGAGAAAGACACTTGATTTGGAAAGAGACTCACTCATGCCATTAAAAAACATGAATTCAACCACAGGTACTCGCACACACCCCCGTACGCGCCGACACAGCTTTGTGTTACTTTTCCAAGTCATTTATTTTGAGTAAGAGTGGAATTTTTCTTGTGTTTAATGGAAGCCATCAATCAGTGACATGTACGCATACAATCTGATAATTGCTGTTCTAATGGTTGGGTGGCAGACAAATTTGTTGGAATTGATGCGATGACACGGGAGGAGGACACGAGCAGTGGGCGAGGATATGAAGGATATCAGTGAGTTGGAAATCATGGCAATGGAGGGTCTTCATTAAGGAATTCACATGTATTCAAGCACTGTGCGGCGAAGTAGGAGTCAATTGGCTTAAAATTATTGTAATTCAATAAGGTTCTTAGAAACAATGTTCATCGAATCTGAAGCGACGTTGCCGTGAGACGTCGACAGGCACACAAGATTGAAGCTTTCCAGCGTCGGGGTTTTTGTTGACTTGCGTCGTTAGGTGATTCGTAGAAAAATTCGAACTGGCAACTTGGAATGAAGGTCAACTAACAGGAACGAGGAACTAGCAGGGGAAGCAAATGCGTTTGTGCAAGGATTTACAGACGAGACGAGTGACCTTCAAGGCACTATTTTTGGTGCTCCATCCTACGAACGTGTGCCATATGCGAGAGCTCGCTGAGCAGATGCAGAGTCGAGCCATACTGGAGACATTCAGGCAGTGCTTTGGTTTAATCAGCATTGGGCAGAGGGCGGACACGTCATTTGCGGGATTATAATAATTTGAAACATAGTTTTGGCTTTCAAAATAAGAAACATCCCTCTTCTCTTAAGCTTCTTCGACTGAAATGGTAGTACGACACACGAGGCGTATTGAATTATTTAAATGTTGCCTCTGGGTTCTTTTTGCCATTCCGTCGTAAACTCAGACGTTCTATATCTTAGAAATTTAATATAATATGAAGACTCTTAACTTTAAGACAAAATAGTTACAAATAGGATACAAATCAAATTTTGAAACTACCAAAAACTGTCAAACAAATTTTTCTGGTGTACCACCATGTCAGTCGAATTCTGAAAATTTGAGGCACATCAGTTGCAGAGGGTTAAGTTATATTCCGAAGGTATCCCCAAATGCAATGCAAAAGGGTCAATGTGCAGCTGGGCAACAGAAATGGTGTTGGTGTTAATGCTCACAAGACCCAAGTCGTCCTTTTCACTACATTGATTCTCACTTTAAAGGTCACATAGTTATTTATCGGCTTTACACTAGACAGTAGACTGAACTTGAAGCTCGACACAGTAGAAAGAGTAAGGAAGGCTACTAAGGATTAAAGCATTAGCATTGGACACAAGTTGGGTCTTGGGTCTATGACAAACTGAATCTTGTATATCATCAATCCCATCTCACCAATTGTCCTGTACGGCGTAGTAGTGTGGTTTCCTATACTTAATGTCTGCACCCACATAGACTAATAGAGAAAGGATCAGAGGGACCCATACAACTATTGCATTTCATATATTTGGTAAGAATGCAGGGACTTGCTCTCAATGATGTGATTAAGCTTATGGACAAGCCAAAATTCAAAAACAACAATACCTAACCTCAATTCACTTAAACCAAGCTTCCCCATGGCATCCTTTGGTAGGCATCCTGAGAGGACCAACAAGGACACTCGCAATTCGCCCCGATTTCAAGGATGTTAACAGATAAATAAGAATTTTAAAAATTGTGGTTTTTAACTCAGTATTTGCACCAACTCTCACCTATTCCTTTTCTTCTTCTTTTGTGGCGCTACAGTGCGGCGTGGACCTGGACCTCAACCAACAAGCCTCTCCAACTAGCGCGATCTCTGGCTAGATAATTATAGTTTCGCCACCTTAAGCGCGGGCGTCCTTTGCTGCGTTGCTCCACAGGTTCGGATTCGAAGATTCTTCGGGCCGGAGCTGAGCTGTCCATACGCTCTACATGGCCCAGCCACCGTACCCGTTGGATCCGTAGACGCCTGTCAGGCTCATGTCGCCGTACAGCTTGTAGTTGAATCTTCTCCTCCAGAACCCGTCAACACAAACAGGACCAAAGATTGCACGCAGAACTTTTCCCTCAAAGAGACCAAGGACTTCTTCATCAGCTTTCGAGATTATCCATGTCTACGCGTCGTATATCTAACTCTCACCTTTGATCATGAAATTTCGAGAGCGAAGAGATGGGACGGAGTAACTCGCTGGGATAGGGTGACAAACATGGCAGTACGAGAGTAACTCAATGCCGAGGAGCTATTTCTCCGAAAGGAAAGAGCTATGCTTCGATGGTTTGAACACGTGGCAACCCTTCATCACGTCTTCCGAGACGCGCCTTACATGCGACTTCATCAGAAAGACGCCTCCTTGGCAGACCCAGAACGAGGCTGGTTGGACCTAATCCAAAAACTCGGTTTGTTGCGCCTCTGCAAAAATCCTGATAATTTTGAGTGGGTGGCGGAGGTTGGAGTGGCCTTTAGATCTCTAGTGCGTGGTTATCCTCTGTGACCGTTTCAGTGGGTCATGAGTTTCAAAAAGTGATGATGAAAATACGATTAGCGTTGTAAGAATTGTACATCAGTTGGGCTCCTAATGTTGAGCCAATCACTGTTTCGCTAGTTTAACATTTTGGCATTTAACACTAATTGTATAATTTTAGGTTTAAATTAATTAAATTGAACCAATGGATCCAAGACGGAAGAAGAAGTAAGAAGTCGTCAATCACTGCAGTGTCTTCCAAGGGGAAGTAATGGCGACTAGAAAAGTCGTGTCCGGGTGATGACAGCAATTAAATACCTGGCATCGTTCTTTGTAAACTCAAAAATAGCAATCGATAGCCGCTCATGTCTTGACAAGATTTCCGCGCGGTTTAATCTTCAACAGTGCTGGGTGCCAATCTATAGAGACATTCTGGGAAACTGTAACACGGTCAAACTCGCCATATGCGCCACTAGCTTAACTGCCAGTTGATGTAATTTATCGTAACATTGTCGCCTATAGTCACCTTCAAATTACAGCTCAATAATCCGTTCATCACAGAAAATTAATGCCACATGGTTGACAGGCACTTGACGAACATTAAACCAAATCTTGCCTCTTCTTTATAAAATATCAAGTAGTCTGAGTTTCAGATCGAAAATGAGTTTCGGCAACCGCCTTATAAGCCTCTTCTCAAAAGACTGTGCATATTCTGCAAGAACTTCTGTATAAGCTGCCTAGACCACGACCAGTAGGAGAGAACGCAAGACCTTCTCTGTGACTGTGCTGCTCTTGCTGCAACTGGGAGGCTACTACGTTTTGAATAGTTTTAATGACTTTAGTAACTGGTCAACTTCCTTGTAAAATATCTTGAGAAAATTGGTTGGCTGACTTAATAACGACAATACTCTTCAATTTTGAGCGGCCACTTGGAGGCACAACCGCCCTATTTCGGCCTAAGTGCATAATGCCACTACCTTCGTTTCTAGCTTCTTAAGTTATTTTCGAGATGAGATGAGACGGAGATCAAGTATGTCGCCTGGATGCTATGGAAATCTAAAAGGACGGATGAAGCCACAGGTTCAGGTGTGTTTTCCAAGTTACCAGCGATTTGTCTGGTCTCACGTCTAACGAACATAAGCAGCTGTTCCAAAGACATCCTTCGTACTATCAATGAGTCCGATAGGCCAATGTTCTGTACATTTGAAAACTGTGTGGCGTTCAAGACTCTGTTGACACCATCGATCAACTCCACCATAGTAAAACCTAGTCGCGTCTCTGATTCAGACAGACTTGGTCCTCTCCACAAGGACATTCTAGTCAACGAAAGAACCGATGGTTTTGCCAGAAAAAGGGCAGGTCAGGAGACAAATGGAATGACAAGCGCCAAGGCCGATAGCAGCCCAGTGCCTTTCCATTGATTCCTGCAAGTGCCATTTTCATGTCATGATCAAAAGTTATAACAGCACGCTTGGCGCCGATAAGCACTGGTTAAGTGTTAACCTTCGAGGTCATGCATTTTTTCCGAGGATTTCACGTTCTCGAAAAAGTCAAAAGAAGTTTTCGCCCTCTGCGGCTGGAGTCGGTCGCTTGATACCCCCGTTCCGCTGCACTGATGGCTTTTCAAAGTTTTTCGCTCAAACCATTGTTGCTCCTTCACACTCGACTTGGAAGAGCATTTTAAATTTTCCAAAGTGGATTATGGCCAACTGGAACATTTTAAAATGCTTCTTCCACTCTGATTTTTTGTTCTCTCTCCCGCGAATGGATGCAGTGAAACGCCACAAGTTTAACCCAGCAAACCAGCCAGCTTAAAGAGGAACACGGTAAGCACAGGCAAACATTTACATATCAACACCTCTTCAGTGGGACAGAAAACAGGAAACAAACACACGCGGTTTGTTATCGCGGTCTCTCAACAAACTTGCACCTCTTGAACAAAAGGGATTTCCCTCGACCAGCCCACCTACCGCACCGCCGACACCGGATGCAGCATGAAAAACAGGCGCGCAGAGAATGCAAATTTTTCGTCGAAAACTTGTTTAAATGATAACGACATGACGGTGCGGTTAAGGCCTGAGACAAAGAGGATGCGGAAAAAGAATAACTAAAAATGAGAGAAAAAAAAATACCACCCATCCTTGGGGCTCTGTAGAATCTGTATTAACAAGGCATCAGCCTGTCCGCAACGAGTTGTTGTCGAGTGGTGGCGTCGGCGTGTGGTGTCGGTGCGGGCCGAGACCCTTTATGGGACACTTCCCCTTTCGGTTGGTGTATTTGTTCTTGCTCGTCCCATGTGATATATGCGCGAGTGTTGCTCATTTTTTCTTTTGCCATCTGCACGGTCCCCACGGCCAGCGGTGGTCTTGACTGCAGATGCATCTCCGTGGTCAGGTTATATCTCTCGTCTGCAGGCGCCCCCAAGAAGCTTAGAGCGTCCTTCGTTTGCGAACAGAACAACAAAAAAAACCAACAAATACCAAAAGGAATGCCTTGGGGCGTGATGTGGTGGTCTGGAGATACGATGATGCTGCAGTTGCTACCCTCGAGTGGCCGTAGAAGGAATGCGAAAGCATCAACCTAAGCCGAAAAGAATCTTCAAAATTGTTCGCATTCCATTCGGGGAATCCCACCCCGGCCCCAGGTTCCGTGCGCCCAATCCTATTTGCGGTGGATTGAGAAGTCCTAGATTCAGCTGGCTTTTCTTTTTTGCTATTGTTTTTCCAATTCCTCAAGTGGTTGCTGTTTGAATTCGATATTTGATTGCGAACACACTCCCATGCATCCCGTGCATGTATCGTATCTGAATGGCACACGCTCGCTTCCGTCTGAGATGCGATTCGCTGTGCTTGTCCGCTGTTGGCTTGTGCCCATAGTTTTTCGGATTCCCGTCCTCTGTTTGTTTTCCTATCGGATTTTCAGACACGATACAACGGTCCTAGTGGTTGCTGGCGCTGTTATCCTTTTTTTGCGAATTTGTTGAATTAGACAGGTTTGCGGATATTTATTCCGACAGAGAGTTTTTCGTTAGATTTCATTTATTCGGCTGTCATTTGTGTTTTTCTTGGACCGTTCGCATTGCCATGTGTTTGCTTGGGCGAATGGTTTATATTTTCAAAAATAGAACACTCACCCAGCCAGTGGGGGCGCTGGGGAATGGTGCAGTAAGGAAAGTAAATAAATACCATTCTGTCGTGTTAGGGTCTCTGCCCAACCGGACATCCCCTCACTTTGGGGATGGGCGGTTGCCCCATGCAGCGGGTTCGGGATATCGATTGGGAATTTTGAAATTAATTCTGTTTAATTTGATTTCTGTTTGCGATTGCTTTCAGCTTGGTATCGACAAGGAGGGATGGTGGCACTCGCGGTGCTGGGGCGGAACGGTTCATGTCGTCGGGGGATTTTGAAATTAATTTTTTAAAACGCCGTCGACTGGCGGTCCTATTCAATAATTTCTGTTTGCTTTTAATTTCGCCTAGACTTATTTTTATTTTATTTACTTAGCACTGATTTGAATTAGTGCCGGGCACAGCTCAAATGTAGCAAAAAAACAACCAATTGGAGTAAGTGCACGTTTACATTTCTCGGAAAGGGTCGGCAGATTGGATGGTTCCAGCCGTGGAGGCAAATAGACCAGAATTTTGTGTAATTTTAATGTAGAATGAGGCTTAATTGATTGTGGTGGAGGAGCAGATCTCAACACTTGCGGCGTTCCCAAGGGGAAGAAATTATTTCAAACGTGATTGTTTTCGATTGGGGCAAGCAGTGATTAAGTGGGAGGATTTGATCGAAAGTGAGCAAAGCGTAAACGTTTTCTATTTGGAAATGCCTTTGGACTGATATTGAATTCGATAAGACAGACAATTGATCAACATGAAACCTTTCGGGTGAGGCACGTCGAAGGATATGGCAAAGAGAGTGGAGCTGATTGTGGATTCCTGTCACACGAGAACGTTCGAATGGCTGTTTCTCTCTTGAATGTACATGAATTGAATACAAAACTGCGACGCGTGGAAGGACTCAAATGGGAGGTAAGAGTCTAACAATCCATGGTCAGGTCTGGTTAGGAGTATTTCTTTCACATGAAAATAAAGGCCGGCCGTCTATTTAATTTTGGAAAGAAGTCTTTGGTCTAACAAAGTAGAAGTTCGTAGGTTATTTTTTTTCCAGGACGCAAAATGCTGCCTTAGATGTACAATGGAAATGCTTATAGTTTGCTCAGTTTCAGCGTCGACATCTACTCCATAATTCGTTAAATGTGATTTCAGATGAGACTTTATTATTCAGATCGGAATATGAGGTTGCAGATCAATGGATGCTGTACTACGCGTACAATAACTATATTTCACCGAGCATAGAGCGGAACAAAATATCAACAAAATTAAAACACGAAGAAACAAGTTGGCTTTAGTATTGAGTCTATAACGTGCTGCTAACGACAACTAAAACTACAATGATACTACAATGACAGTAGCTTTCCAACGCATGTTCCAATGGAATAATAACAAAGGCATAAGTAACGCCATCTGTTAGTAAACCTAAATATATTAAATATAATATTCCAAATGCAATGATTTGATAAGAAAGATTTCAGACTACATAGTCATGCCGAATAAAGATTATTTTTTAATCAGGTTTATTTCATAATTATCTTAAAGAGGGCGTGGGGGTAAAGCACGCACTTGAGATCTCCAGGCCACTCGATCCTCCGCCATCCACTTTAACTCATTTATGCAATAAGCGCAACAAAGCGAGTTTTCTAACTAGGTCCAAACACCTTGTTCTGGGTCTTCCAATGGGACGCTCTCCTGCTACAGTCGCACTTAAGACACGCATCGGAAGACGTGATGATGGGAACATTCGTGCCACGTGTCCAAGCCATCGAGTCATAGATCTTTCTCAGCTTATCCTGGCGAGTTACAAGCCCAACAGCATGATAAAATCTCATCTCGGTAGCTTGTATTCGCGATCATATTCCTTAGGTTATTACCCACATTTCACTACCATAGGTGAGACTTAGAACACATCCTGAGAGGAAAATGATACGATAAATTGGCTTTGACATCAAGCTCGGTTATTCTGACAACGCCAGGTAAGTATTATTGTTGGCGAAACAAATAAAACAAAAAAAGTGTGTCCTTTAAGACAAATAATAGTCATAGTTTAAGCCGAAAGGCACAGCACAATTTACGATTTAAATAGCTTAGAGTACCCGTATAGCGTCAGTAGGTTAGGTGTAAGAGCATTTGTTAAGTTTTTTAAGCTAGTTTTAAACATTTTTGTCTAGCATGTAAGTAAATTAATTACAAAAAAAAATCAATGTGTTTCAATATTGTTAAAGTTTCGACAATCTTGCAAGAAAGCTCATCATTACTTCTCCCATGACTCACGAAAACGACCCTGTGATACTTGAACCTCCATATCTGCTTCAGTAGGACTCCGCTCACACATCAGGTGCAATGAGCAAGCGCTCTGGAATTTGTCTTGACCTTCATAACAGCACCTGCACTTACGGTCACAAGCCCATCGACATGTGCGGATAACCAAATCATCTGGAAAGAGCAGATAGCTTACCCTCAACTCTCCCAATGTGAAACATTTCTATTGTTCGCTTCAATCATTCAGCCATTCTTACCGAACTCAATTTCTCTCAGATCTCAAAGACATCGATCTACACAGAGGGACGATGAAGAGTGACTGGTCTCACGGTTCCCCCGAACGCAATTAATTCCACTACCATGTTCAATTCTAAAACATCTCTAAACAGTCTCAGTCTGCTTCTTACGAAAAATCTGTGCATTTCAATTGCTATGACGATGTACCTCCAAGGTGTGGTACAACATCTTCCCTAGAACCAGCCGGAGATCAAAAATATATGCTCCAGTTGTTTTCTGCACACAATTCAAATAACCTATCACAAGTCGCTCGACATCAACTGTCTTAAAAGAAAAGAAACATGACCAGCACACTAATGGAGATCACAAATCATCTCCACTGCTTATGTACCGCTCTGGCAAGTCGGAGGTACTCACATCTATAGGTCTACTATTTGAACAGACACACCTAACAAAATATAGTTAGCACTAGTCACGACACCGCTTTTTCTTAAGCACTAAATGGCTAAGTAGAAGTCAATCTGCATGCAATGGGCCTGTGGGTCTACTGTGCTCGTCAGTTTATCACTCCAACCTAGCCCAACCTCCAGAGCCTCCACTATAATGCAGTGCAACTTTTTTTTATTGGATACCCAAAAGAGCATCGTGATTGTCTGCTATATAGAATTGTCCGTTAGAGAGGGGTAAGCGCAAGTTTTTCAGAAAATTGAAATAAATCGCTTTCTATACTTGCTATTATAAGCAAAAATCCTAATTCAAATGATCAACACTCAACGAGTCTCAATTCACTTGCAAGCCCGATTACTCATTATTCTCTGTTTTACACGGCTTAGGTATTGTAGACGCAGAAAACCCTTGTATAAGCAAAATGTTTTTGTCTCCGCAAAGTCTGCGTGTTTTCAAGTTCAACGTATGATTCTAAGCGCCCAACTCAAATTAAAAATCAGAATTACGACCCGCATATCAAAGGCATCTTTTTCACTTTTGGAAGCCCCACAAAGGCACATGACCTTCAAAGCGAAAGTTCAAAGCAATCGTACCTCATACCGCTGCAGGCTTCACTTTCACTTCCATTCCGCCCGTCATAAGCTCCGCACACAACCCCAAAAGGCAGGCATAAAATGAAAAATTCAATTTCATCGAACTTTACCGCCGCACACTTTGAACTTTCATCACCGCCCTCCCCACAGGCGGTTGTTCATACATACACGAGCATTGTACTCAATCTAAGCCAATGATTTCGAAACCATATCAAGGGCTCCCTCCTCGAGACACCGTATACAAGCAATAAAAGCGAGGCACTAAATTCATACCGGGTCAACGAATCGACATTAACTGCCCCTAAACCCAATAAAACAACACCACACCACAAAAGCACTGCATTGGCAAAAAAGTTTTTAATAAATTTCCCTCAAAACTCCAGCGCCACTCACGTCGGTGGTGACTGTGCCGGCATAGCGGGCGGGACTTTTACGACAGCCCACCAGGCATGGCGGCCACCCCAAAAATACACGGCCGAACGTAAAGCAACAAGAACTCAAAGAAATTGTTTACAATCCGTACAACGTGCTCATAGACCACACCTTGAGCCGTTTTTATGTCTCCCATAACCTCAGCCAGAGTCAAAGGAAACCCCGCCGAGGAGCGACTGAAGGCGGCAGGCCACAGCGGAACGTCTCACCTTATGACAAATGTTTATGAGGAAGTTTTATTGCGAAACCAAGGAGTTCATATGCCATTTGCTTCACACCTCTGCCGAGTGTTGTTTATTGCACAAGTCCGTAAGCCTTTCGGGCTTAGTTAACGTTTTAACCCCTTGAAGCCTGCTGCCAACTGGCAATGGACACACGGCGCTGCTGCATGCCGACTGAGACAGGAAACAATTTGCATACAATGTTCCTTCGGTGTGACACGATTCCGCATGTACTCACATCCGAAGTTGGACGGCCTCCGTCGACCGAAATGTAACAGGGGGCGGCCTTTTGGCGTACGGCACGTACGGGGAATTGGATGAATTAGGACTGACACCTCCTACACCGATTAATCTGATCACGAACGTATTACGAGTATGAACTTTCCGAGCGGAGCACGCAGCCGTCTTGCCTAAATCCGGTTACTTCACACTCCGTCCGCCGCCCCGACATCACTCAATGGATGACTGTCTATCCATCTGGCTGTCAATGTGTGTCTTTCCGCAAGGAAGACGTACTTTTGGAATGCTTCTTCGCTTGTCGGAGGATGTGTGTGCACGACAAGGACTACACGTCCCGCGCCCGCAACCGGCGATGACGTACGCGAAGGAAATTAGCATTCATTCGAGAAAATGGATTCACGACCTTATACGCGCTGCAAAGGGTTTCGTCCACCCCACACCATCCATTCTCTCTCTCTCCCTCTGCTGGCTCTTTACACAGGAAATTTGTACGTGAGGCCGCGGACAGGCTGTCTGTCTGAATGTGTGTGCGTCTCTCCACCCCCTCTGAGTACGTACGTGTGTGTGTTTGAAGTCGGATTAGCGGGAACGACAGCGGCCCAGGTGTCAGTGAGGACTTCCCCAGCCAGCCTGCGGGGCCAACTGGTTGGAGGGATGACTGGAGCAAAACGCTGCTAGGTACCAAGAGCAAACTTAATTGAGAATTTTCGGTCGGAAATCACGTCTTTGGAAAATGCTTGCGGAAATGAGAAAAACGAAATTAAATCGAGAAACTGAGATAGTTACGGTAAACCGAAAAGTGTTATTCATGTACGTGGTCCCGAGTTATCCTCATCTGTTTTGGTTGTGTCTGAAATTCACCACCTTCCCTTAAATTATAATTGGATTAAAAGTTATACGTTTCCTACGTCGGTCGGTGGGTGGATGGAGCAGCCGTCCTGCCAGTTTGGGAAGCAAATTATTATTTTCTTGGTTCCGTCGTAGTTGCTCTTGTTACTCTTGGAGTTCGTGTCATGCTCTCTTGTAGCACGTCCTTTGTCCGAGCATTCCCGAAGTGTTAAATGTAACACTAACACTCACACACCCACCGCCACCGCCACCCACAGACACTGAATAAGTTTAGGAGACTTACTCCCCCGATTTCGTGTTCGGATTTGTTTACACTTTCATCACCCGAACTAAAAGGGTTAAACTAGGTGTCGAAGTGGTTGCTTGCGCCGCATGTGAACTTGGAAATGGAGTGTATTTAGGTCAGAGTTTGTGCAGGATTACGTTCCAAGTTTGCCTAAGAGGGGATCTATTGAAATACACCCGTCCGACATGAAATGGGGTCTATTACGTACACTGGCACACGTCCGCCCGGCCACACCTCCGCACGGGCACGCATAACTAAGCAGGAATTGTTAAAGTGGCATTAGTGCAACTCTCCGGAACTATGGCTAGGTTACGTGTGCTTCTACTTGGGGGACCTACTTAGCACATTACAAAACGTGCAATAAACTGCAATAAACTCAATTTAATGAGAAATACTACGCATTTGAACGACGCCCACAAATGGGGTTCGAGTCTAATTAATTGGCTGGAATCCAATGACGGGGGCGACTGCAGCCCGAAGTGGCTAGGAGGGCAATTCCGGTTTAATTCACACTAATTGTGTACTCTGCAGTGGTTTTTTCACTTGAACATCCTTGATCAGCGATGATTGGAGTGGCGATACGTTTTGATGCACGTGGGGATATTTGTAAGCCAATTGTGGTGACAAGGTGATAACCAAAGCTGCTTCAATTTCTCCAAATTTCAATTTATTGTAGACATTTTGTGATGTCACATTTTTTAATTTGATTGTATTTTCCCGCGTTCATCTGTCCTTTTAATTGATTTATTAGGTTTCTTACATATTTCCTAAAAGATGTTGCGACAATTTTGAGGAAGATTGTAGTGAAAGCGTATTAAGTCTGGACTTGATGTTTCCGTCCATTCGTAGAGGCCGTGTGTCTTTCGTCAATCGTAAGTGACCCAAAGTCGATACGTAGCCCACTACAGTGACATTATTCCATGCCAATATTGGCAGCTCTGAATGTCAATGCAAGCCACCTGCTCGCAGAGTAGGCGTTACCTCAAATACATTTTGCCGCACTTGCCGGTATGATGTCCAAAAAAATATGTTACTTATACTCGTCATGAAGACGAACAAGTTACATCCTAGTCGGTAACATTTGTGCCATTTACGAAAATATGGTATAATCAAATATTGAAAGCAGATTAAGACAAAAATAATGGCTTCATCTTCTCTTGAGCATGGTAAGCTTGTATCACCTTGGTCCTTCGATCATTGACCCTACTACACCATTAACTTCTTGAGACCAAGGAAAGACTCGGCAGAGTATTCTCCGCTTAATCTCGGTGCCAATGGTGCTTGCATTACTTACTGTGGAGTCGATGTAGAGAGATTATATCTGCCTTTGGTAACGCTGTGCGCAATTCGATAATGTTACCCGCAAAGCTTATTTTGGGCAACTACGATTCAATGAAAGCTCGTTGTCTTCTGCTAATCATAAGGCATTGTCCGCTTATGCCAGCAGTTACATGTCTTGTGTAAGATCATCATCTTGTCTTCTTTAGAACCATGTCGAAGAAGTGCGTCAACTCCTCTCAATCCTTTTTTGACTTTGAACGTCTCAGTGAATTCTTGACCGAACTTGATGGAGCGTTAGGAATTTCATTCAGAACAATGTGGCGAGTCTGGTTGGAATGTCAAAAGTTGTCACGGGTACGTATAGCCTACGCGTATAGCCGTATAGCTTACGCCTCTATGCGCTGTCATATGCGGCATTGAAATCGACCAATACATTTTATTTTCGTCTTGTAGAGCCCATGCCGTGAAGGCAACGACACTTCGGTTATTATAGATCTACTGCATCAAAATATTGCAGTGAAATCGAAAGACCTACTGCTTCCCTCATGAAAGGTAGTAAGTAATTAGCTAGTAGCTAATGGTAAAGCTAGTACAAGCGGTATGAATAAGGCCTAATTAATTGGATATCTATGGGCTGTAGCACCACGCATATAATCATTATATATATTAAAGTCTCATATGGCTGGGTGCCGCAGTTGGTTGAGTGCCTGTCCTTGTTTCGAAGATCCCAGCTCGAACCGCAGTGAAATTAAAGTTGACCCTAGAAAGACGGGCGTGGACATTTGATGATGTATGAAATAATAACAAGAACGTTAATAATAATAAATAATAATAATATGGGTGGTGCTACAGCCCGTAGGTGGCCAGGGTCTAGTTTCTCACCAACCACTCGTGTAGTGCGTGCTATTGTTCTCTCACGAGTGACTCCGAACGGCCAAGTTTGAGAAGCTTTTTCTAGACAGGAAATACTCTTTGAGCATTTTCAGTGACTCGAAAGAGGAGGGGCCGTGAAAATTATTTGTGTCGCGCAGACCAGGAATCGAACCTACGACGTCGAGGTTGGGGTCGATCCACATACCCATAACGCCACGGGCCAAACGTTAATATGATACATTTTTTTCAAATATGTTTTCAGTCTTGATTAACACTTTTCTATGAATGGCTACATCAAAATCAGGAAAG